>JAODAL010009357.1:0-111356 GCA_025379985.1 Phyllomedusa bahiana
GATTACACGGATGAGAAATTGCGTTTTTTGCAGCAATGACAAACGAGAACAGTTGCTAGAAAAATTTTCGATCAGAATTGTCGTACAACGTGGCTATTTGAAAAAAACTAGGGCCGCACCACATGCAATACAGCTATTTAAAAGTTATATGGATAACAAACGGTGTTTTTTGCACCAATGAAATACACCAACAGTAACTACGAAATTTCTGTATCCAAATTAAGTACAAGGTGGGTGTTTGAAAAAACTGGGGCGAACCAAAGTGCAATACAGCTATATAAATGTTATACAGATAAGAAAAGGTGGTTTTTGCACCAATGAAATAAAATGCAATTACTAGCAAATTTCTGTATCGTAATATAAGTACAAGATGGGTCTTTGAACAAGAATGGCCTGCGCCGAAGTGAAAACACCTAATTAAATGGTGTACAGATAATAAAAGGTGGGTTTTGCACCAATGAAATACAACAGCAGTTACTAGCAGATTTCTGTATCCTAATGTAAGTACAGGGTGGGTCTTTGAAAAAAACTGGGCTGCACAAAATAAAAGGTACTATTTCTTTTTTTTTCTCCAACTTGTTTTTATTCATTTTCCAATTTTAAACAAACATACATGTTCAACTGGGGATCGGGGGGTGGGGGGAGGAGAGAGAGGGGGGGGTATGTGGAGGGAAGGGAGAGGGGGAATTGGAAGTGTGTGAGGATATGGGAATATAGCAACAATACTTGTAGAGTCCGTTTGCTGTAATTCACGGAGAGAGATAAAATAAACAAAATCCAGGTATGAATAGCTAGGTCCCTTTACCAGCATTATTGTTGGAGAGAAGTCCTCGAGCGGTGGATCTCGGTAGAAATGGTGGAGTTTCTAGTGAGGATTGTCTATCCCATGATGGGACCTGAGGTCTCCGCTCAAGAGTCCGAGAAGGCTGGGTAGTAGCTCAAGGTTTGGCTTTATCTAACTGGATTTAGATAGCTTATCACAGCTTTCACTTTTAGCAATAATAACAGGTTTCCATTAACAAACACACACAATAGGTGGGGAGCAAGGGGTATAAGGTTGGGGGGGGGGGTCGAAGACACGTGGAACCACCTCCATTTCTTTGTAGCGGTTTGAAAGTCGCCTTGTGAGGTCGAAGAAGCAGGCTTAAGGACGATCTTCAGGGGCACCGCCAAGTGCCTGTCCAAGGTACCAGGTCGTGGAACAAAAGCACGATCTAATACGTGTTTGTATGTAGTTTGGGAGTATGTCTATTATAGGCTGCCATGTTAGGAAAAACTTTTCCACTCTACTTTCTTTTTGGAGGGAGGCTTCCACCCAATCCATGCGTAATAAATATGTCAGTTTGTCTAAGAAAATGCGTAGTGTGGGGACGGTGGGGCCTATCCATAAAAGGTACTATTTCACCTCAGGTGCGAGGTGTGCTGGCCAAAAACTGGTAAAAAAAATGATTTCAATGCAGGTTCAAAGCAGAGTCTGGACTGCACAATATACACTCTCCTTTCAAAAGCCTGCCTGTCTGTCTGTGTCCGCCCGTCCTTTCTATGCATTGTGATTAGAGAAGGGCGAATTTCTCAAAAATTCGGTTCGCCGACTTTGCCGGATTTTTACGACTAAACTTGTTTCGGTCCGAATTACTTTGAAATGAATCGCGTTAAAAAACAGCTATTTCCAGGCTACACAGAGCCTGTAGGGTGCTGTAGAACGTTGTACCATGCTTAAATATGCAGAGGGAGCTTGGTTTGGTCTTCATAAAATGTTGTGTTTTAGTATGACACGCATATGACTGCCGCCGCTCTTAGAATCGCTTCACTATAACATTCCCTGGGCTCTTAAGAGGGCAAAATGGACCAAAAAATTGAAGCGGGAATGTAGCCTGATAAAGTCATGGCAGCGCCAACTGGAAAAAAACAAGCTGAGGGCTCAAGTGGCAACATCAGTAGGCCACAGAGTGGCACAATAACACAGTGTGGAGGGCACGGCAGCAGCCACAGCAGCAGCATGAGGTCAGACAGTGGCACAATCACATTCTGGAGGTGGCAAAAACAGGAGTAGGCCACAGAGTGGCACAATAACACAGTGTGGAGGTCACAGCAGCAGCCACAGCAGCAGCATGAGGTCAGACAGTGACACAATGACATTCTGGAGGTGGCAAAAACAGGAGTAGGCCACAGAGTGGCACAATGACACAGTGTGGAGGGCACGGCAGCAGCCACAGCAGCAGCATGAGGTCAGACAGTGGCACAGTAACAGTGTGTAGGGCACGGCAGCAACCACAGCAGCAACATGAGGTCAGACAGTGGTACAATCACATTCTGGAGGTGGCAAAAACAGGAGTAGGCCATAGAGTGCCACAATGACACAGTGTGGAGGTGGCAAAAACAGTAGTAGGCCACAGAGTGGCACTATGACAGAGTGTGGAGGTGACAGCAGCAGCATCAGCAGCATGAGGTCAGAGAGTGGCACAATGACAGAATGTGGAGGTGGGTGGCAATAGGTAGGCAGATGGAGAAACTGGCAGCAGATGTGTGGCATCATAATAGTGGCTGAGGCAGGTAGTTTGAACCCAGACTCATTTCTCAAAGTTTGGGTGAGGTGTCATGGCTGATAATCTGACGCCTAAGGCATTGGTGTGTGGAAATCCTGGCCGATCCACACCTGATTCATCTTGACAAAGGTAAGTCGTTCCACATTTCCCGTGGACAAGCGGGTTCTCCTTGGGGGTAACGATGGGCCCCGCCGCACTGAACACCCGCTCTGATGCCACACTACTGGCCGGGCAGGACAGCTTTTCAACTGCAAACTCGTAAAGTTGCAGCCACACATCCAGTTTGGCTGCCCAGTAGTCCAGCAGATCTTCTAACTGCGGTGGCAGAGTGCTGTCCAAGTAGGCCACCACCTGTTGGTTCAGGGTCTGCTCCAGGTCCTGCTGCTGGCGACTGCCCTCCTCACTAGGTGGATGAAGGAAGCTGCTCATCAGTGACTCCAGACTTAGGTTGCTGCTGATGGAGTTGGTACTGCTCCGCCCCCCCTTTCCCACAGCAGCCGCGGCAGTAGTACGTGGGCGCCGAGGAACCCCCCCCCCCCTCGGGCAGACCTGTCAGAGGAGGGACGATGTTGCACGTAGGCAGCAGCCAAGTGACTACGGAGGATTTCTCTATAGTATTTGAGTTTGTCCTCCCTCTCAGCAGCTGGGAAAAGGGCTCCCATTTTGGACTGGTAGCGAGGGTCCAATAGGGTGGAGAGCCAGAAGTCATCCCTCTGCCGGATGCTGACTATTCGGCTGTCACTAGCCAGGAAAATCAGCATGCTGCAGGCCATCTGCACAAGTGACTCCGAGGGACTCCCTGCCTCCATCTCTCCTGTTAACTGCCATGGTGCTTGCGGGTCATCTGCCTCGTCTTCCTCATCTCCATCTACCTCCTCCAGCTGCTCCTGCTCCTCCTCTCCTGTCACCTGGGTAGAAAATCCACTAATTTCACCAGACAATGCTTCTGCTCCAATGTCCTCCTGCTCCTCCTCCAGTTCAGTCCCCACCAGACTCATGTCGCCGCAAGATGTAGTTGCCACGTCTCCAGTCCCTTGCCCAGACAGATTTTTCAGCATCTATTCCAGGACATGAAGCAGTGGAATGACGATATTCATCCCGTAGTCCTGGCCACTGACAAATTACGTGGCCTCCTCGAATGGCCTCAGCAAATGGCAGGTGTCACACATGAGCTGCCAATGGCTGACATCAAAGTTACATGGGGAGTACTCCTGTCCGCCTGGATCACCAAAAAATCATTAATGGCCTTTCTCTGTTCATACTGTCGGTCCAACATGTGCAGGCTGGAATTCCAACAGGTGGAAAGATCGCATATCAGCGAGGCAAGCCAGGTGTAGAACTGCGTGACACCGCTGTGCCCTACACATGTGGTATGATGGAGCAGTACTTGTGGAGGCTGAGATGGTGGTGGTGGAGGAAAAGAAGGAGGTGGACATTGGCGCAGGAGCAGCAGTTTTACAACGTGGAGGAGAAAGCGGCATCTCCTGTCCAGGTTGTTGTTGTGCCTGGTCAGGAAGCACATTCACCCAGTGGGCCGTAAAGGACATGTACTGGCCCTGACTGTAGTTACAGCTCCACGCGTCTGTGCTGCCGTGCACCTTGGAACAAACCGATAAGCTCAAGGACTGGCCCACCTTCTGTTCTACATATTTGTGAAGGTCTGGTACTGCCTTTTTGGAAAAGAAATTATGGCTTGGAACTCTCCACCTCAGCTCAGCACTGACCAATAATTCTCTGAACGGTGCCGTGTCCACCATTTGGAAATAGAGGGTCGGCAGTACCAACAACTTGCACTGGAGCACAGTCAGCTTCTGCACCTTATGATGCATAGCAGGAGTTTCTGGACAGGGCAATGATGGCAAAGAGAAACAGCTTCCTTCTGCAGAGGTGATGGAGCCTTGACTGGCTGCAATGGCATGCGTGCCACTGGGCGCTGCTGCTGCGGCAGGATGGACCACCACATCTGAGCCACGGTTCTCCCAGGCCACCGGATAGTGATGCTGCATGTGTTGACGCAGGGCCATGGTGCCAACGTTAGCTCCCTCTGCCACGCTTCCCTTTCTGCCCACAGATTCTACATATACCCATATTCGGCTCCTCCGGTGTCTAAGTAAAGAACTGCCACACAGCCGAGTAGCTGATTTTATCGCCAACGCTCCGCACTGAGTGACTACTGCCGCCGCTGCCTCGCTGAGCCCCTGTGCCGCTACTTTCTTGGACCTGCGAAGCAGGTTTTTTACCCCGTGGCCGCTTGGCTCCCGACCTCACACTGCTGCTATCCTGCTGACTCACGGCCACACAACCCACTTGCTGGCTGCACCGCTGCCTGACGCGCAAGCTGACGCCCTCTTCTCCTGATGATGATGAAGCCCTTGCCTCACCCGGCTCCCAAGTGCAGTCGGCTACATCATCATCTATTTGTGTTTCATTGTCACTGCTGTCCTCATCACCGGTCTTGGTATGCAGAGGCTGACCCCTCACAACATGACCTCCCATGCCACTCTCAACATCTATACTTTGCCGCCTACTGCAAGAAGCAGGGGATATTGGCCCCATTTCTTCGCTGCCAAGTAGCTGCTGTCTTCCTCAAATTGTTCATCCTCGCTGTATAGTGTCGCTGAGCCTAGACCCCATAGTAGATCTCTGGCTGAGGGAACCAGATGGGACAGTGGTGGGCTGAGGACAGGTGAGGGCCGCTGACCCGCTCCATACCAACTAAGGGTTGTGTCTGATGTTCCCACCGACTCTTGGCTGGGGTTGTCAGATGTCATCTGGGAGGAAGTGGATAACTTAGTAAACCAATCAAGAACCATTGGGTTGCTGAACAACACATGGCCGCTAGATGACACCGGCAGTTCTGGCTCACCGAGTGACCCCTGCTGCGACGTCCCCTTACTGTGCTGTGACCTGGGCCTGCTCCAGGAATGTTTGTGCCACTGCCATTCGCATGTGAAGAGCCTGCCACCTCTCTGTCTGACATACTGTTTGTTCTAAAATGTACAGACACTGTTTGATGAAGATATCTGTATATGATAAATACACACCCTGTATTTGACTCCAGATGAACCCCCTAACAAGCTTGGGTAACCCTTGGATATAAATTGCGCTCCACAAATGGCCAGGAAAAATTTACTTGTATGTGTCGTTTAAAAACACTGTGTATTTTACTGAATAGAAAAGCACAAACAGGCTTAAATAACCTTCGGATATGAATTATGCTACAGGCAAAATTTCTTCTTTGGCGTTGAAAAACAACGTTTCTTTTACTGAGTAAAACTTCAAAAAAATACTTAACCCTTGGATATAAATTGCGCAAAAGAAATGTGCTGCCAACAATAACCAGCTTTGTAGCTTGTTAAAACGGCGTGTATTTTACGGAGCACAACAACAGAAAAATTTGTAATTGCCGTATATACTCGAGTATAAGCCGACCCGAGTATAAGCCGAGGCACCTACTTTTGCCCCAAAAAACGGGAAAACTTATTGACTCGAGTATAAGCCTAGGGTAGAAAATGCAGCGGCTACTGGTAAATTTTAAAAATAAAAATGGATACCAATAAAATTACATAGGCAGTTTAATGTCCCCCATAGGCAATTATAGGCAGATATATGGCCCTATATGCAGGTATAGGCAGGTATATGTCCCAAATGGCACGTATATGGCCCCATAGGCATGTAATAGGCAGTTATATGTCCCCCATAAGCAGATTATAGGCAGGTATTTGGCCCCATACGCAGGTAATAGGCAGGTATATGGCCCCATAGGCAGGTAATAGGCAGGTATATGGCCCCATAGGCAGGTATAGGGCAGGCTGTAGGCAGGTATAGGCAGCTGTAGGGCAGGTATAGGGCTGGCTGTAGGCAGGTATAGGCATCTTTAGGCAGGTTTAGGGCCAGCTGTAGGCAAGTTTTTGGCAGGTATAGGCAGCTGTAGGCAGGTATAGGGCCAGCTGTAGGCAGGTATAGGGCCAGCTGTAGGCAGGTATAGGCAAGTATAGGCAGCTGTAGGCAGGTATTGGGCAGGGATAGGCAGCTGTAGGCAGGTATAGGGCCAGCTGTAGGCAGGTATAGGCAGCTGTAGGCAGGTATAGGGCAGGTATAGGCAGCTGTAGGCAGGTATAGGCAGCTGTAGGCAGGTATAGGGCAGGTATAGGCAGGTATAGGCAGGTATAGGCAGCTGTAGGCAGGTATAGGGCCGGCTGTAGGCAGGTATAGGGCCGGCTGTAGGCAGTTTAAAAAAAATTTAAAAAAATCACTTACCTGACTCCTCGCCGCTCCGCCTCCTCGCTGCCCGGCCTCCCACGCGCTGTCCTGCTTCTTCTCGGCACAGGCGGGTGACGTCATCAAGCCGCGCACGCAGCGTGATGACACACGCTGCCTGTGCCGGAAACTGCGGGCAGCCGCGAGTCTGCTTGCGGCCGCCCGGAGACCTCTGCGGGGCACGGAGCGCTCGCTCTGTGCCCCGCAGGGGTATCTGTTCACTTGTATGCGCTCCGGAGGAGTCGCATATAGGTGAAGGGATCGCGGACAGTGCCCGGGCCAGCGCAGCGACAGTGACTCGAGTATAAGCCGAGGTAGAGTTTTTCAGCTCATTTTTTGGGCTGAAAAACTCGGCTTATACTCGAGTATACCCGGGAACCGTCGGCTATCAATTATGCTACACCCAAAATTTCTACATAGGCGTTAAACAATACCATTACTTTTATTGACCACAACCCCAGAAAAACGCTTAATTAACCCCTGGATCTAAATTGCGCAAAAGAAATGAGCAACCAAAAATTAAGTGGTATTTGGATTGTAAAAACGCTTTTTCTTTAACTGAATACAACAACAACAGGCTTAGCTAAACCTTGGATATTCAATGTGCTCCACAACTAAGTAGGTAGCATTAAAATGTATATGCAGCTAAATTGGACGCACACTGGACTTCAATTCCAATACCTCACAAAATCAAAATTAGAACGTAAGAGAAGCAGTCTCTGAGACAAGCTTGTGGGGACTACCCCACCCTCCCCCCCACCCCCAAAAAAAAAAAAATCTCCTGTATAAAAGTTAGTTCTTTAGTATGAGATATCAGCAGCAGCTTCACAGCACAGTGGAGCCAGTGTGAATGCTCAACGTCGCTGCCGGGGACTTTATATAGTATGCGATGACGTAACAGAATTCCGCCGGTCTCTGCTTGGCTTCATACTCTGCCACATGTCATTTGGCTATGCCCTTCTTCTCCCAGGTTCTGTGCCCCATTTGTAACGCCATCGTGCTCGCAGCATTTTCTCAATTTAACAAGCAACACTTAGTTTCCCACGAATCACCCCAAACATCGACTTCCGTCAGTATCTAAGTTTTCCTGAATTTCTAAACGAATTCCACTTCGTTAGAATCGATTCGCCCATCTCTGATTGTGATTAAATAAAATTTTGAGAATCTTTTTAAAATTTTATGGTTAGCCCGTGATGTTTTCCATACACTTGTTGGTGTATTCTAATTAGACTGGCCAACATATTATATACGTTTCCATTTTGGTGGTTCATAATTATTTTTAATATTGTATTAATAAATGAAACAAAATGTTAATAGGCCAATACTGTGTTAATTCATTGGCTACAAAGTCAGTTATGTAAACTCATGTTAATTAGGGCATTATAATGCGGTATCAGAGGTCAACATTCCAGACTATGTAATGTCTCTATGTGACAGCACAATAAAACATATCTGCCACAAACTATCATTCTAACCAGTTAAGGTTACTGTGTGGTGATGGAGAAATTATTTTGACAATTGACTATGTTTTTATGGAGGAAGTGGGGATAATGGTAAGTGACATATAGATAAGATAGCAGAGAGTTCATTTTGAAGCATTTAGACAGTGGAAAATCTGTTACAAGGTTCCCACCCATATGCACAATTTATTATAACCACATTTTCTTTCTATGTGGCCAAGGCTTAGGACACTGAAGGCCTGGATTCACTGCTATTTAGAACTATTATAGTATGCTTGATAGAATAAATTACTTTCTGGAGCTGGATGTATCCTTAGGAAATGCACCCATATCACCAAATGTTCTCAGCTATAGACCTGGAGATAAGCACTGTAATACGGAGAATAGTACAATAATCTTTAAATGGTGAAGAATTGCTCAGGATAATTTTGATACTGCTTAGTAATCATCAGGGGAAGCTGCAAGTCAGACTATCAGCTGTGTGCCGCTGTATGCGTGGAGCATTTAGGGTGGTGAGTGTTTTCACACCGGAATTTCATACAAGTTTATATCTCTCTTTTACGTGGCTATCCCTCAATGTTTTTAGTATAATGTGTGTGCTTGTGGTTGAGAGGGTGTGGGGGTGTGGATTGAGTGGGTTATAAGGTTGGAGAATATTGGTTGGTATGTAGGGGTTTGAGCCGGTTGTGTTGGGTGTCGAATGAGGGGAGGGTCATCGTGGTAGTGTGAGATATGGAGGAGAGAATGGTTGTAGTGTAGGGTGTGTGGAATATATGCTTATGGAGGTTATATTATAACCGCTGAGGTGTAGGAAAATCTTAGTGTATTGTACATAATTATTGGTAGTGAGGTTTTTGAGGTAAAGGGATGGAGGAGGATGCTAATGCGAAGGAGTGATTTAATGTGGTTGAAGGGAGAGGGTGGAAGGTGATGATTGATATAGGTGAGAGAGTGGGGGGGTGGGTTAATTTGTGCGTGCAGATAGGGGATATAGGAGGGGGATTTGGTAGTAATATAATTGTGTTATTATGTATTATACACTTTGTTAGTGATGAAATATCTTGTGTGAGTAGATGCACGGGTCACCACGTAAATGTCTTCCGTCGTCTTACTGCTGACAGCTACCAGGCTTGATATTCTGATTCGCATCTACTGATTTTACTATTCAGTATCATAAATTATCCTGATCAGATTCACTCCACCATTTGAAAGATTTATAGTTTATTTCCTTATACAGTCGCTTATCTCCCGGGGTCTATAGGCTACTTAGAACATTTGTTGAAATGGGTGGCATTTCCTATGGATACATCTGAGCTCCAGAAAGTAAAAATTTTCTATCAAGGGCTAGCTTTAATAGTTGCTACCGTAGCAGTGACAATCCAGTCCTTCAGGCGGCCTACCTCAATAGGATCTTCGGCCACATAGAAAGGAAATGTGGTATCTAAATTGTGCATGATGGGTGGAGAACCTTGTAACAGATTTTTCCAACTGGGTTAAATGCTTCAAATGACATCTCTGCTATTATCTATTATTTCACTTACCATTTCCCCAACTTCCCCAGACTAACCTTTGTCATGTCAAAATAATTCTCCCGTCTCCACACCAGTAGACCCAAGACTGGTTTTGAATGATTAGTTGTGCTGATATGTTTTAGTGGGCTTGTGCACATAGCTGAGCATTACGCAATTAGGTCTGGATTGGTTGAGGCCTCTGGTGTAGGCCGGCATTTTAATGCCTATTAACATGAGTTTAGGTAACTGACCTTTGTGTCGGCCAAATGAAATGTAAACAGTATGGCCTATAAACATTTGTTTCATTTATGTAATACACTTATTAGTAAAAATAATTATGAAAATTATGAACCACGCCAAGTAATGGAAATGATTGTATATATTTGTTGGCCTGTCTAGGATTAGAGATCACACCAACATAGTGTATGGAAAAATCTACGGGCTAACCATAAAATTTTAAAAGATTGTCTCAAGTTTACTTTTAGTTTAATCACGCAATCAGAGAATGGGCGAATCGTATATAGCCGAAGTAGGAATTCGTGGTAGAATTAAGGGACCAGGACTTCGATTGCAGGGAACGAAGTCGATGTTTGGGGTGCATTCGTGGGAACTCGAAGTGTTGCTTGTATATTTGAATGGTCTCAGGCGGGGTGTGGGCGAGACAAATGGCTGCGCGTAGCACATGGCGGTCCGCTTTTGGGCAAAAGGAACTGTGGGAGGAAGACGGGGCGGCTTAGCGGGGGGCCTAAATGGACAGGTGCTGAGATGAGAGACAATGCCGATGAGCCGGCGGCGATTCTGTGACGTTCTATACGCACCTATATAGAGGTACTGGCGCGACGGGTTGGCAGTTACACTGCTCTCACTTGGCTGTGAAGCTGTGGGATATCTCTTACTGAATGAACTAACTTTTTTGATTACATGAGAGTTTTTTCTTGTGTGGGGGGGGGGGGGGGGCGGGTTTGGGTGGAGTTGAGTTGCGTGGGGAGAAGGAACGGGTAGTGTGTGGTTGGGGATGGGTGGGGTCGAGGGCGTTGGAGGGGGTTTGGGGGCGAGCGGGAAGGAGGGGGGGGCTCGGGTGGGGGGTTGTTGTGGGCCTGCGGGGGTTTGGTTGTTTGTGTTGGTTGGGTTGTTGACCTTTGGTCTGTGTGTGTTTTGTTGTTTGTTTTTGGGTTCTGGGGAGACTGGGTTTATTTTTTTTGTGTTTGTTACTTGTGGGTTTTTGTGGCGTTTCTGTTTTGGTTTTTGGTCTGGTTGTGGTCTTTCGGTTTTGTATGGTATGTCATACAGGCTTGGTCTCAGAGACCTGCTTTCTCGTACGGTTCTAATTTTGATTTTGATGCAGTATTGGAATTGAGAGTCCGCATGTGTGCGTCCAATTTAGCCTGGATCTACTGCTTTAATGCCTACGCTACTTAGTTGTGGCACCAGTTGAATATCAGGTTTAGCTACGCCCGTGTTGGTTGTTGGGATTTCAGTTAAAGAGAAAATAGCGGTTTTTTGTGACAATCTCTCGAAAATAGCAAACTTAATTTTTGGGTGGGTTCCATTTTCTTTTTGCGCAATGTTTAGGATCCAGGGGGTGCACATTAAGCGTTTTTCTTTCTGTTGTGGTCTTTAAAAGAAATAGGTATGTTTTTACGCGCCTAGAAGTAGAAGAAATTTCTTGGCTGTCGCATAAACTTCATAACCGGAGGGTACCGGTAGGTATACTCGAGTATAAGCCGGAGTTTTTCAGGCCAAATAAATGAAGCTGAAAAAACTCTACCTCGGTTATAATCGAGTCATGTCGCTGCGCGGGCTCGGGGCACTCGTCCGTGCGATCCCCTTCACCGTATATGCGAGCTCCTCGGGAGCGCATACAAGTGAACAGATGTAACGCCCTGCGGGGAAGATGCGTTCGCTACGCTGCCGCCGGAGGAGGTCTACGGGCGGCGCAAGGCGAGACGTGCGGCGGGCTGCCCGCAGTTCCGGCCATACCGGGGGCAGAGTGTGTTGTTCATCACGCTGCAGCGGGGTGGGAGTAGCGGCGGCTTGATGACGTCACCGCCTGTGCGAGAAGAAGCAGGGGGACAGCGCGGTGGGAGAGGGAGGGGCGCGGAAGGAGGCGGAGCGGGAGGAGTAGGTAGTAGTGGTTTTTTTTAAATTTTTTTAGAGATGCCTACTAGCCGTGCCCTATTGCCTGCCTCAGCGGCCCTATAACCTGCCTAGCACCTGCCTATACGCTGCCCTCTACGCTCTGCTCCTATACTGCCTATACTGCCTACCAGCTGCCTATCCTGGCCTGCCAGCTGCCTATACCTAGCCCTCTATATGGCCGACAGTGGCTATTTGACGTGCCGTACAGGCTGGCCGCTAAACGCCTTACAGCTGCCTAATAGCACCCGTGCCCATACCGGTGCCTCCAGCTTGCCTATAACTTGCCTTATACCTGTACAGCCGGCCTTCTACCTGCCTACAGCTGGCCTATACCTGCTACAGATGGCCTATTTCCGCTTGTACAGTGGCCCTATACTGGCCTAAGATGCGCTTTTCCTTGCCTACAGCCAGCCTATACCTGCCCTACAGCTGCCTGATACCTAGCTCAGCCATGCCCGATACTGCCTATGGCGCCATACTACTGCCGAGTACCTCGCTATGGGCGCCATATACCTGCTCTTAGCCTGCGTATGGGGGCCAGATACCAGCCTACTAATCTGCTTGTATGGGGGAGACAGGATAACATGAGCCCATGATTATGCCCTATGGGTGCCATATACGGCCATATGGGACATATACTGCCTTACCTGTCCATTATAAGGGGGCCATATATCTGCCTATGTATTGCCTATGGGGGGGACATTAAGACTGCCTCTGAAATTTTTGGAGTTGGTAATCCAGTTTTCTTAGTTTTAATGATTTACCAGTATGCCGCTGGGCCTCTTTTCGACTAGGCTTATACTCGAGTCAATAAGTTTTCCCGGGTTTTTTGGGGCAAATGTCGGGTGCGTCGGCTGTTAATACGGGGACGGGCGTTATACTCGAGTATGATACGGTGAAAGTTCGATAGTTTTCTGTTGTTGGGTTCTCGGGGTAAAAATACACGCCCGTTTTTAACAAGGTACATGGAGCGGGGTAGTTGTCTGGCAGCACATATCTTTGTCGCAATTTCCTATCCCAAGGGGTAAGTATTTTTTTGCAGGTTTTTACTCAGTAAAAGAAACGTTGTTTTTCAACGCCAAACAGAAGAAGAAGATTTTGCCATGTAGCATAATTACATATCCGAAGGTTAGATTTAGAAGCTGGTTTGTGCTTTTCAATTCAGTAAAATACACAGTGTTAGTTAGAACGACACATACAAGTGTAAAATTTTTCTCTATTGCTGGCCATCTTGTGGAGCGCTAGATTTATCCAAGGGATACCACCGTTGTTAGGGGTTATGTCTGGGAGTCTCACATACGCAGCGGTGTGGTTAGGTATGATATGTTCAGAGATAGCGTGTCATCTCAAAACCGTGGGTTCTGTACATTTTAGAACAAAACAGTATGTCCAGACCGAGAGGTGGCAGGCTTCCTCACGCTGCGAATGGCAGTGGCACAACTATTCCTGGGCAGGCCCAGGTCACAGCAGACGTAAGGGCGTCGCCCAGGGGTGCACTCCGGTGAGCCAGACACTCGCCGGTGTCATCTAGGCGGCCGTTGTGTTGTCATGCAACCCAATGGTGCTTATGGTATTACTAAGTTATCACTTCCGTTACCCTAGATGACATCTGACCAAGGCCACCTGCCAAGATGTGCGGGTGGGACCAGCAGACCAGAACCCTAAGTGTGGTGTGGAGCGGGTCAGCGGGGCCGCTCACCTGATCTCAGTGCCCGAACAGTCCCATCTGGTACCTGAGCCAGAGATGACTATGGGGGTTAGGTCTCAGCGACACTATACGCTAGCGAGGATGAATCAATTTGGGGGATCGACAGCACGCTTACTTGGCAGCGAAGAATGGGGCCAATACCCTGCTTCTTGCCAGTAGGCGCAGAAAGTATAGTTGTTGAGAGTGGCAGGGAGGTCAGGGTTGTGAGGGGACGGCCTGCTTACCCAAGCCGGTGACAGGCGGCACGCAGTGACAAAGAAAGACACAGAATAGGATGATGATGTTAGCACGACTGCCTTAGGGAGCCGGGAGAGGAAGGGTTCCTATCGTCAGGAGAGAGGGCGTCAGCTTGCGAGTCAGGCAGCGGGTGCAGCCAGCAAGTGGTTGTGTGGCCGTGAGTCAGCAGGATAGGCAGCAGTGTGAGGTCGGGAAGCCAAGGCGGGCACGGGGTACAGAAACTGCTTCGCGAGGGGCAAGAAAGTAGCGGCCAGGGGCCTCAGGAGGCAGCGTGGCGGTAGGTAGTCATCCGTGGGCGCGTTGGCGGTAATAAACCAGCTGCTGCGTGAGTGGCAGTTCATTAACTTCGACGCACCGGAGGACGCACGAAAATATGGGTCTATGTCGAATCCTGTGGGGCAGAAAGGGAAGGTGGCCGAGGGCGCTATGACCCGTTGGCAGCCAATGGCATGCGTCATAACATGCAGGCATCACTATCCGGTGGCCTGGGGAGAGTAACCGCTGGCTCATGATGTGGTGGTCCACTTCCTGCGGGAGCGCCAGCCGCGCCCTAGTGGGACGCAGATGACATTGCAGCCAGTCAGGCTCCACCCACCTTGCAGAAGGGAGCTGTTTCTCTTTGCCATCATTGCCCTGTCCAGGACATCTGCTATGATCCTAGAAGGTGCAGAAGTCGCCTGTGCTCCTGTGCACGTCTGTTGGTACTGCGCAGTCTCCTTTCAAAGTGGTGGATCGTGCACCGTTCAGAGTAGAGTATGGGTCTGTGCTGAGCTGAGGTGGAGAGTTCGAAGGCATTAATTGTCTCTTTTTCCTCAAAAGGCAAGGTACGCGCCCTTCACAAATATGTAGGAACAGAGAAGGTGGGCAGTCCTTGAGCTGTATCGTTTGTTTTCCAAGGTGCCGGCAGCACCAGGAGCGTGGGAGTGTACAACAGTGGGGCCGAGTACATGTCCTGTAGGCGGCCCCTGGGGTGAATGTGCTTCCTGCCCGGGCACCACAACGCTGGACCCGAGGCGATGCCGTGCTTGTTCCTCCACGTTGGTAGAAAAACGGCTGCATCCTGCGCCAATGTCCAACTCCTTCTTTTCCTCCACCACCACCATCTCAGGCTCCACAGAGTACTGCCTCCATCCTCTCCACGATGTGTAGGGGCCACAGCGGGTGTCCCGCGCAGTTATACACCTGGGCTTGCCGCGGGCTGTAATGCGACGTTCCCACCTGTTGGAATTCTCAGCCTGCACATGTATGGGACCGGACAGTTATGTAACAGAGAAAGGTCCTATTTAATGTGTGCTTTTTTTGGTGGATCCAGTGCGGACCGTGTGTGGATCTCGCCGGGTAGACTTTGGATGTCAGCCTATTGTGCAGCAAGGGTGACACCTGGCCATTGCTGAGGCCATATTTCGAGGAGGCCCGTGTATTGTTCCGCTAGGCAAGGACTACGGGTTGCAATATCGTCATTCCCACTGCTTAATGGTCCTGTGGAAAATAGATGCGCTGAAAAAAATTTCGGTCTGGGCAAGGGCCTGGTTGGACGTGGCAGACTACAATCGTTCGGCGACCTGGTCTGGTGGGGACTTGGAACTTGGTGGAGGAGTCAGGCAGGAACATTCGAGCAGACGCATTGTCTGGTGAAATATAGTGGCTTTTTCTGTACCCCAGGTGACAGGAGAGGAGGAGCAGGGAGCAGGTGGAGGAGGTCGGATGGGAGATGCGGAAGGTGAGGGCAGATGACCCGCAAGCTACCGATGGCAGTTGACAGGAGGATGCGGAGGCAGGGATGTCCTCGAGAGCGTCACTTGGTTGAGTGCCTGCAGCATGCTGATTTTCTGGCGCTAGTGACAGGCCGCATAGCTCAGGCATACGGGCAGAGGGGATGACTTCCTGGATCTCTACCCTATTGGACCTCTCGTACCAGTCCAAAATGGGAGGCCCTTTTCCAGCAGCTGAGACGGTGAGGGACGCAATACTCAAATATTATAGTGAATGCAATCTCCCAGTAGTCACTTTGGCTTGCTTGGCCTACGTCAAGACATCGTTCCCAGCCTCTGACAGGTGGCTGCCCGAGGGGGGGGGGGGTTCCTCGGCGGCTCCTCACGTAGTAGTGCCGGCGTGCTGTGGGGAAAGGGGGGGGGAGGCAGTACCGGCTCGCTTATCAGCAGCAACCTAAGTCTGGTAGTCACTGATGCGCGACCTTCCTTCCATCCCTAGTGAGGAGGGGCAGTGCCAGCAGGCAAGGACCTGGAAGCAGACCCTGAACCAAAACCGAGTGGTGTCCTCCTTGGTAGCGCAGCCCTGTCTGCCACCGCAGTTAGTAGATCTGCTGGACTATGGGCAGGCCCTAACTGGATGGTGTGGCTGCACTTTACGAGTTTGCGCCGTTGAAAAGCGTGTCCTGCGCACCGGGCCAGTAGTGTGCTCATACCAGCGCGGGTGTTCTGTGCGGCGGGGCCCAGTCGTTACCCCAAGGAGCACCGCTTGTCCACGGGAAATGTGGAACGGACAATACCTTTGTTCAAGATGATAGGTGTGATCGGCCGGCATTTCCACAAACCAATGCCTGTATGGCGTGTCAGAGTAATCAGCGCCATGACACCTCACCCGAAACTTTGGTGAAAATGAGTCTGGGTTCAAACTACCTGCTCCGCCACTATTGTAATGATGCCACCCATCCTGCTGGCTCAGTTTCTCCATCTGGCGCGAGTATTGCACCGCAACTCAGACATTCTCGTCTATTGTGCCACTGGCTGACCGTCATGTGTTGAATGCTGTTCTGCTGTCACCTCACCCAGTTATGTCATTAGTTGCCACAGTGTGGGGGCGTACTCGTGGTTACTTTGCCACCTCCCCACTGTGTCATTGTGGCACTCTATGGCTACTCCTGTTTTTTCCCTCCAGAATGTGATGTGTATCCACTGTGTCTGACTCATGTTGCTGCTGTGGTTGCTCGCCGTGCGCCTACACACGTTTCTGGGGCCACGTCTGACCGATGCTGCTGCTGGGCTGCTGCCAGTGCATCCAGCATGGGTCGCATTGTGGCCACTGCTGTGGCGTTGTACTCCGGTTTTTGCCGTCTCAAGCTATTGTCTGGATGTGGCACCTGGTTCGTGACCGCATGCTGCTGGCTGTGGCTGCGGTCGCTGTGACGTCGACACTGTGTTATGTGGTGCACAACTCGTGTGGCATCAACTGCTGTTGGTGCCGACTCCGAGAAATGGATTGTGCCAATGTCGTGACACTCTGTGCTGTGAGTGTGGCTGCTTGCCGTTGTCCCCCACACTGTGTTATTGGTGGCCACTCGTGTGCCTACGGGGATGTTTGCCGCGCCGATTGGAGGGCCTCAGCTTGTTGTTTTTTCCCGAGTTGGCGCGTCTTGCTATGGACTTATCAGGCGTTACATGCCGCGTTCAATTTTTTTGAGTCCGCATGTTTGCCGCTCTTAAGAGCCTCCGGGGAATGACGTATGGCGTGAATGCGTATATCTAAGAGCGCGGCGGCAGTCATATGCGTGTCATTATAAAACACTCGACATTTTATGATCTAGACCAACCAAGCGTCCCTGCTGCATATTTAAGCATGGTACGTTTACAGCCCCCTACAGGTCTGTTGGTGAGCGCTGGGATTTAGCTGTTTTTTTAACGCGATTCATTTCAGAAAGTGAATTCGGACTCGAAACAAAGGTTTAGTCGTAAAGATCCGGCCAAACGTGGCGTTGAGTACCGAAATTTTGAGAATTGCCTCTTCTCATAATCACAATGCATAAATGGAGCGGGCGGACGCATGCGAGACAGACAGTGCCAGCTTTTGGTTAAAGGGGAGAGTGTATAATGTGCAGTCCAGATATGCTTTTTTTGGGTTCGAACCTGCAGGGAATCTCCTAAGCTTTTTTACCAGTCTTGTGGCAGGCACACCTCGCGCAGTCTGCTGTATGAGTGAGACACTGTAACGTTTTAGCGATGAGGGGGCCCACCAGCGTCCACCACACTAGCATTGTCTTAGACAAAGACTGAATATACTATTTACGAATGGATATGGTTGGATGCCTCCACTCCAAAAAAGAGTCGAAGTTGAGTGGAAGACGGTAGTTTTGGGCCGATACATGGGGCAGCCTAGATGAGTCTTACCCCCAAATATACTATCATACACAGCGTAATTAGAGTCGTGCGGTTTTAGTTCCCGACATGGTACCTTGAGCAGGGCACATGTCGGTGGCCCCTGAAGCATGCGACCTTATAGCCTGGCTTCTTTTCGACCTCACAAGGGGAATTTCAAAATCCGCCTACAAAAGAAATGGAGGTGTGTTCCTCGCGTGTCTGCGCGCCTCCAGCGTCCCACAACTCTTGACTACCCTTGCCTCCCCACCTATTGTGTGTGATTTTTGTGCTAATGGGTAGGTAGCCTTGTCTATTATTGCTACCAGAAGTGAAAGCTGCAAATTAATCTCAATCACCTCCAGGTAAGATTAAGCCAAACCTTGCGCTAAGCTACCAGCTTTCTCGGACTCTTGCGGCGTAGGACCTCTGGGGTCCATCATTGGAGTTTTAGACCCATCCTCAGTGGTTAGGTAGAAGAGGTCCGACCATATTGTGCTACGAGAATACCCCGTTCGAGGACGTATCGTTCCAACAGAATAAGCTCGGGTAAAGGGACCTAGGCTTATTCATGACCTGGATTATGTTTATATTATCATCTGTGCTCCGTGATTTACAGCCAACGGTGATGCTCTCCAAGTATTACTGCGATTGTTACTTATTCCTCCATATCCTCACACCTTTCCAATTCCCCTATCCCTGTCACCACATACCCTCCCCTCTTCTCTCCCCCCACCCCCCGATCCCCCGTTGAAACATGTTCTGTTTGGTTAAATAAGAATTGGAAAATGATAAGAAACCAAGTTGCGAGAAAAAAAATAGAGAATAGTCCTTTTTATTGTGTGAGCCCAGTTTTTGTTCAACGACCCACCCGTGTTACTTACATGTGGATACGCGAAATCTGTAGTGAGATGATGTTGTATTTCATTGGTGCAAAACCACCTTTATTCTGTGTACACCATTTACTTTAGGTGTTTTCACTTCGGCGCATGGCCCTTCGCTTGTTCAGAAGGACCGCCATCTTGGACCTTATATTACGTTACAGAATAATTTTGCTGTAGTAGAATTGCATATTTATTTCATTGGTGTCAAACACCACTTTTCTTATCTGTATCAACATTTTAGATTAGCTGTTATGGTGCACTTTGGTTGCCAGTTTTTTCGAGAAACACCCACTTGTACTAAAATTGGGATACAGAACTTTCGTTTAGTTTTGACTGTTGGTGTATGTTCCATTGGTGCAATAAAACAGCCGTTTGTTATTCGCATTAACTTTTAACTTTGAGCTGTGGTTGCCATGTGGTGGGCCCGCGTAGTTTTTTTTCACAATAGGCACGTTGTACGACAATCTGGTCTCGCAAAGACTTTTCTAGCACTGTCTCTCGTTTGTCATTGCTGCGCAAAAAACGCAATTAGTTCCTCGTTGGTAACTTCTGAACAGTTATATTGCACTCGGGTGAATTCTTTAGTTTGGCGCAGATCGAGCGCACATTGTATGAAATGTTTTGTTGAACCCTATCGCAGTGTTCTGAGTCCTACTGGCAGTTGTATCATCCCTGGTTTCGTTGACTGACGGAAAGAACTCACTGTTGATTTTGTCGTACCGGTTCTTCCAAGACCGCATTTCCCAGATTATTGCAAGAAAGATTTCAGTTTCTGAATCCTTCGTTGGCTAGTAGGGAAAATTAGACGGGATTTAGAATCGCGCTGTGATTTTGCACGTTTTTATATAAGAGACTTGTCAAAAAACTCTCCATACCTTACTTAAATTTTTATGTCTTCATGAACATGGAGCGGAAATTGCGAGGTGGTAAGGCGAGCAAAGAAGGGGTGTCGGACATCGGAGATAGAGGTAGAGAGAAGGTGCTCTTCCAGTGCTGGTGACAACACGTCACGCCCCCCGCCGCCCCCCCCCCCTCCGCCCAGCCCCCCCCCCCCCCCCCGCGCCCCCCCACCCCCCCCCCCCGCCCCCCGCGCAAACCAGGGATACATCGCGGTCTGCGGAGGACTTCAGGCCTGTACATTCGTCTGGTCAGGGCCCTGTGATCTCGCAGTAAGTAACAGTTCGCAATCTGGTTCTTCAGGTTTAATGCAACCTTGCATCCAGCAGTCTTACCTCCTCGGCGCCTCCCCGTCACGGCACTATAGACAAGGTCGTTCATCCGCAATCTTCAGCATCCATCGCAACGATGAAGCGAGGGCTCAAATGTCAACTCGTGTCCCCCACTGTGGCTAATCCATTTTTGAGAGACCCCTCTTTTGCTGACGAAAATGTGCGGTTGGGGTCAGTAAGGCATGTTCCAAAGATCAGAGAGGCCGCAAAGAGGTATGATTTTGTGTGCTCTGCTCCTCCAGCTTTGCCTGATGCCTTCAGAGGAGGGAGATAGGAAAAGCCGGTTCTCTCAGCAGAAAAATTCGCCCGGGACGGGTCAGAAACGCTTGCAGTGCGCCTGGTGACTTGTATGTCGCAGTCTCAGGATGCAGAAATTGTCAGGAGAGGAAGTCACGCTTGTGTTCGCGGATGAAGACGACTCATTGCAGATCCACATGTGGTCTTGTTAGCTAGAATCCGTCTTGCGAGCGCGTCGATCTACTGGACGAGGAGGAGAAGCCGATGGGGTAGTGTGTCAGTACGGCTCTGCTCTCGCAACAAGGGAGAGGGCGCTCGGTCGCCAAGTCGCCGAGATGGATGTCTCGGCCAGCCACGATCTTAGCGGAAAACACCGTCCTCGCTTATCGGGCCTGTCGAAAGGTCCCGGTCCTCTGAGGCCTGGGCCTTTTTCGTAGCAAGCTCTCTGATTTCACCCAGCGATGCCATTATGCCGCCTTTTGCGGTATAGACACATCACAGTAGTGGCAAGAACTCTTAGGTGTTTACCGCACATTAACTATGGGTCTAGTCACATGCAGCGAATGCATGTGTTAAATGGAAGGGAACACTTGGCAAAAAAGTAAGGCCACGCGACTGATGCCGGGCTTCCAACCACTGTCCACCCTCTGTTCACCTCTTCTTTCTGCCCCCACCACAGAGCGTTCGCTCAGCTGCCATGATCTCTCAGAGTCATGGATCAGGGATCAGGCCTCTGCTTCAGCCTCCACCGTCCCGAGTACCTCCAAGCACCGACAGAGAAACCCATCCTACCCTTCTCCCTCTCGCTTTTTGTGGTGGTTTCCCGCAGGTTTGACGATGCATCGCCGTACGAGGGCGAGTTAGCAGCAGCCTTCTGTTCTTCCAGGGTTTGGGAGCAGAATAAACACTTTACCTAGAAACCATCCCAAAGCCAAAAGGCGCTGAATGGTCGGGCAGTTGACGGCTATTTGGCCGTTGGACGTCTGCCCTTTCCCGGGGGTCTAGTGGACCCGATTGGGTTCGCGCCACGTCATGCCCTTGCTGCCCCCTCAAGTTCCAGGATGCCGGAAGTCAGGCATTTCTTTTCCACGAAAAGGCGTCCTCTTGCCTGGGCCAGCCCCGTGTCATCTAAATAATTTCAGGCGTTGTCTGCATCTGTGTGCCGGAAAGTCATCTCACCACCGAGCCATGGGGAAGACCCCTTGTAAGCATCGGCCCAAGGCCGCTATATCTCTGTGCTCAGCAGAACTGGTGAATGGGTGGATTGTCTTGGGGGTGACATGTGGCTATCAGGTCGGCGCGACGCTCGCTGTTCAAAAACCGCAGGGTATGGTGCAGTGGCTCTTTCCCCCAAGGTCTCTTGGTGGATCAGACGGGCACAGACGAAACCAGGTCTCTATGTTTGGAAATTAATCTTTCTTGCGAGACCGGTCCACACACATGGTGTCAGGAGTGTGGACGGCTCTCCGCAACGAGGCCGAGTCGCTGGTGGGTGACAGATGAACTTGTGCCAGCAAGGTGTTGTGCGATAACGGTCGAATATCTGATGGGCTCGATCCCTTTAAGATGGTGGTGGCGCACATCCTTTGCCTGGCAATGTCATGAACCTTGTCGTCAGAAATTTGCTAAAGGCGCTGTCCCGGGTCTTGGACTTGTTGCTGCTGCTGGATAGGCTCTCGAGGACGTGAGCTACCCTTCTGCGCGTTCGCACCTGATTCGTCCCGCCTGGCTGCGGTTGCCGCATCAGCTCGGCTCTCCCCCGTCAACTTGTTTGTCTCATTGGTGCGTGGCAGCCCTTTCCCGCTGGAAGTTCTCCCTCAACATGACGTGCCAGCGATTGTGTGGGTGCAGCGGCAATGCCATTTGGCTGTCACTTACGAAGTGAGCAACATGGCCCGAACTAAGCACTGGCTGCGGACCTCTGGGGTGTGAGCACCGTGAGGTGGAGGTATCAGGTGAAGAAGAGCTTCTGTACAAATCCTTGCCAGTTTTGAAGAAGCACGCCAAAATGGTCAGTGCCGGGCGACCATTGCCCCTTGTCATCAGATGAGCTTTTGTGGTGATCATAGTTTTGGATGATCGTGTTGGACACTCTGAATACATCAGGTCGCCACTGGCTGACGGTGGCAGGAGACAGGACAGATGCAAAAACCGGCGCCTTTCTCTCGTCGATCGAAAAGGCTCCTGGTTTCACAATTTAAGTCGGTCTTCAATTAGGCAGTGGTTGGGGTCCGGGCTAGTGTGAAGGCTCGGAGCTCAGCTCTCAGGGTGACATGATCTGATGCATAGTGCAGGGCTGTGTTGAAGCCTGTTGCCGGGAGGTCGGGAGGAGGAGGATGGAGGAGGAGGTGATTCGATGGACAGCGACACATTACTGAGTCCCTGGCCTTGGAAAGATAGTGGCACGAATTTTGAGGTGGAGGAGGGGAAGGATGAGGAACGATCTGTTTGCTTAGTGCCCTCTCCATCCCAGAGGCTTGGGGAAATTCAAGGCTCCAGCTGCTCACGGCATGAGTGCATGGCATGCTCCATTTCTCTGGCCGCAACATGATCCTCGCACTTAAGGCCATCAGAAAGCTGAACAGATACCGTTACTGGGTTTGGGCCACCCTCCTGGATCCCGTGGTACAAAGCGGTGAAGATCAGCATTTTCCTTGCCACCGCCCCCAAATAGAGGAGTAAATGTGCAGGAGGGTGGGAGCCCGTGGCCGACTTGGCTCAGACTGGAGGGAACATATGTTGCGTTCTGTCTTCACGTTCTTCAATGGCTAGCACTCGGGGGGAACAGACGTCAGCAAGGTGATGGCTAGTAGAGTGCAAGTAGCCGTAGCTGGGTCTCTAGCAGCAGGCATAGTGGCAGAAGCCGTAATGGGTGGATTATGGAGGGCAATCTTTATTGTACTCACCTCATCAACGCTATGCGAATGCCAGGGGCACACATCAATCACACAGACTGACGGCTTAAGCTCACCTGATGTTTTTGATGTGTTCCGGTAAACAATCGACTTCTGTGTAATCCAAAATGGATGAATGGCCCGAGCTCGTCACCCACACCATCGCGTGTTGTCTGCCCCAAGCAGCCCGCGTCTCATCTTTGGGCGGACTTCAGCCCGGCTGCTAGGGCAGTCACTTACCAGGTCAAATCGCATACCGGCTTTTCACAGATAATGTTGGATCGTTTGACTTTCACTCCAAAATGAATCAGGGCATCGTTCTCTGATGATGATGTGGCCCCAGAATTGCCGAGGTCATCTCGATTAGTTGCCGGGTGCTACTTCCTTCCTCTTCCAAAGAAATGGTCCTCTTGAAAACTTTTTTGTTTTGGAAATGTCATTTCTTACTGAGCAATTGTTATTCTCAGTTGCGCCAAAAGTTACATTCTTGTGTTTTGAGGTGAGGAGACTCTGTAGAAAGACACCAGAGCGTTTCATGTGAAATAAAAGAAATGATTCCTTTACTCACTTTTCTGTCTTGTCGAATTTTTTGCAGTTGTCAGTGGTTTTGCGGGTCATTTGCTGTGAGATCCAGCTTATAATCATTGGTCTTTGGGAACAGAAATGGTGGCTTCCAAGTTGCATTTTCTCCGCACAATTTGTAACGTGGGCTGTGAAGTCATTTTTATATATTTGGGTGGGGCATGCTGCTTTGAGAATGCCAGCAATTATAGTACAGGTCCTTTATTCTACAAGAAATTGGTGTTTCATAACAGACCATTTTGTTTGTCCCACAATGCTGGTCAAAGGTGGCTCAAGGGGTGAGTGGGTGCTGTCTAAAATCAGGATATAGGTCGGGCGACACCTGGTGGAGGTATGCCGTCTGGACTGTTCATGGAGCAATTGCCAAATGACTTGTTTTTGCAAGATCTTTAACATAGTAGCAATTCCCTGTAGTGAGGACAACCTATTTAATACATTAAAACGAGAAACGCCAAAGGCCGTGGTGGGATTCCATCCTATTTTGTAGAGTAAAATGTGGTTTTCATTGACTTAAACTACTAAAAAAACTTTAGCATGTACAAAAACTAGCTGATACATATATTCGCCTTGAACTTTACCAAGGGAGAGTTACAGGGAGACTTAAAAGAGGTAGGTTAGTTCAGAGGACGTGGTGTCGGAGAGACATTGCGCCCACCCAAGAACAGAGAGCAGATTTCTCTCCAACAGTTGAGTTAAAGAACGACGGAGAATGAGAAATGCCAAGGAGTAAAAGGGAGACTGGGTTCGGTTAAACAGGGCGTCAGAACCTCCAGCATCTCCACAAGTGCAAGCTCAATTGGTCCGCACTCATAGGAGGGGCAAGCGCTCTGTGAGAGGCGCGCGAGAAATTTTTACTCAGCGCACGACCTACAGTCTTGAATTATGTACTGAGGAATGGGCGGGTGGAGGTTGAGCGTCTCACACGTTCCGCTTCCGCACTCTGCTTAAGGCACTGACTGTTTTTTCGCGATGCTGCGGTTAAGGGAGTTTTTTTTTTGCCGTGTTAATGGCTTCACCGCAATCCATTGTAATACGGGCACTGGCTAGTCTGAACTGCCGTTGCTATTAGATTGACGAGTCACGTAGCCATGGCGCGTCACTCCCTACCGCACTCACTGTATACTTGGCCTCTGTAGATGATACCTGCGGGTTAATAGGGACGGATGCCAGCCTTGCTCTCACCACCCCCACAGGTAAGTCTCATCCCTGCGCCAGCGTGAAACTTGATGGGATCTCGTTTACAGCCTCACCAGCCTTGATCAATATTTTCCTTCCAACACAATGACAGTAGACAAGATGACGGATTTTCAGACAGGGCCTCTTTGACCTACTGGGGACATGTCTGTTTCGTTTTGCGTGCTTCAGCATATCTAGATGCTCCGGTTGGAACAATGTCACCAGTAGAGATGGAAGGTAAACTCTAGCAGCCGACAGAGGTAATGGGGAAAAGAACGAGTGGTTCTTTAAGTTATGAGTTTATTTCTTATAGTAGTAATTGTTATTGCTTTTGGGTCCATAAGCGCACTGTGCTGGTTTTTGGTTCATTGACTGGCGAGTCCAGGATAGGGCTAGGTCGATATGTCCAAGTTGTAATGAAATGGTGGTGAAAGGACTCTCCCTATTTCCGGGACTTGTTTATTTTTTTTTTTCTTACTTGTGTATTTATTGTATTTCACTCAAAGCGTAAGAAAACATAATGTATACAAACGCGAAAATCTATCTCATACGTGGTACAAATGGGAAGTACCTGTGCTGCCGTATTGTTTACGGATATATCAGAGGAGATGACAGTTATATAGGCACGAACAAATAGTCTGCAAAATAGCTGTAACGCAGTGGTACATATGAGTAACTGTTAAGTAACAAAGTGCTCTGAACGTTAGTTTGGTATGTGACCGCAGGATGTGATCGGGTAAAAACAACCATCGTGAAGCAAAGACATTTACACACATAGAATGGGAAGTTACCAGAGTAAACGCGGGAATCCTAATGGGGTGATTGCTGGAGTGTAAAGAGTCTGATAGAGGAAGAGGTGCCTTCTGATCGTGGTCCACTTTACAATTCTCTGCTGTCAGAGGGCGGCGGAGGTTATAATAGTAGTCCAAGGTTTCCAGATAAAATTTTCAAAATGTCTGTCGTGTATTTGTTATCTTTAATCAACCAGGTGAGACGTAAGATATCTGCATTCTCGCTGATATCTTTCATCGGTGATCAGTTGGGTTTTTGAGGGGGGCTGTTCTGGACATTCCAGAATGCTTGCATATGAGTGCCTCAGAGTTCTCGGTGCTGTTTAGTCACAGTTGGCAGCAAAAGGCGGGATTTGGGGACGTCGCTCAACCAACGGGAAAGATGTATTGAGTAGGTACGACCTTGAGGGGATCATAAGGGATATGTGATTACCCATAACACTCGTGATTCAAGGAGTTTGATGTTCTCCCAAGTTGGTTGTTATTCTAGGCAGTGTGCCCCACTGGGAAACTATGAGCCAAAGGTTCGCACCGTGATCGACCCTACCTGCCCAACCTTTAAGTCAGAGACATTAGGTCAAAGTGTATGCTAGGTAGTTACACATGGGGTATGGTACCAATGCTTCGCAACAGTTTGTGATTTGATTGTTCCTTGTACGGAGACACAATGCGGATGCATTGGCTCACTGGGTCACTACTGTTTGCAGGGTGTCTCAGAGAGGGTTAGGCGTCGCCTTAGATAGTTCTTCCTCCAGTTTTGTTCACTATCAGAGTGGCAGTTTGGTGGCCTCGGAGCAGGGTCAGGTGCAAAAATTTGGTATATTGAGAACTAGGCCCGCTGTGGCTGACGTTTGTTTCGGCATATGTTCTTTCAAGGAGCTGGTGGGGGAGCCGATCCGACGTGGAGGACAGCGATGTATGTAGGAAATGGGCTAATCGTGCAGTTAAGAGTTAATAAGTTTGATGGTGGTTAGTTCATAACGCTCTCACCGTAGAATTCAAAGGGCCTAAAGGATCTCTCGGTTCCTGTAGTCTACAAGTCTGCTAGCTTGAATAGTTTTGACTATCGAACCAGTGTGGCGGGGGTGGGGGGGGGGTGGGCTTTATATGTGTTGGGTGCTGTTTGGGCTATCCAGGGATCAGTGTTGAATAAAGAGAACAATTGTCATAGGTGTCTGTACACGAAGTAAGGGTTAAATTTCTTTTGGACAAGATTTCCAGCACCTTTCCAAGTCAGAAGCATGGGGACTCAACAAGGGTTGACCTTAGTCTGCGTTGTGGTTGTAGACCACAAGGAAGGCGTTAGGGTGGTTCTCGCGGTGCCAACCAAACTTCTCCAGCTGTGCCCCACCTGGAGTATGCGAATAGTGGGCGACCAGGCTCGTGGATTAGTCGTCAGCTGCGCTGCCAGTAGTATTTTTGTATATTTGGTTCAGAGAGCACCTCCCCGAGTCTTGGGAGCCTGAGTAGAAAACTGACCTTTGGAGTACGCGGTGTCGCGCTGCCGGGGCCCATACAAAACGCATGAGGCGGTTGCATACTTGTTTAAGTCCTGTAAGTGGGAATCGGTTGTGGTACGCCGTGCAGGTTCTCAAAAAGGTACATTCAGCTTTGGGAGAGCGTATTTAATTGTGCTATTTGCTAGATAGTGAGTGTTGGCAGGTATCGCCATGTACTCTTAGTAGCTTGGTGGCGCACTTCCGAGAATTGTGTCCATGGGTAGTTGATTTGAGAACAGTCGGGTCGTCTATTGGCGTCAGAGATTGTTGATCACCAAAATTTCATAAGATCTCTGTTGCCAGTTTGGAAGCAGAAGTTCTAATTGTACAGATAATATTCCACCCCACACCAATCCCCCCCTTAATGTGATCGCTACCCCCCCGCCTTCGGTTTATGCGGATGATAAAGGTAATGTCTCTGATTTTTGGCCGGAGTTGACTTTATAGTCCCGAGAGATCGCCCGAAGTGGTCCAAGAGCGATTGAATAGGGGATAGTGGTATGCTCAAAGAAATTGGTAAGAGTCAGAAGTAGTGTCCAAGCTGCGTATAAGGATACTTTGAAGTGCGTCTGTCGTAGATTGGCTGCCGTGCTCGTTTTGGGTTTATTTTCGTATGGCGCGAGCATGGTTGATCAATATGGACTAACGATGCAGTTGGGGATAGGGGATTCATTCCTGCTCGTGCCAGTTTTTAAGTTTGATCAGGGGAGAGTCGGCATGTGGGAGACGGATAGCTGCACAGGGTTAGGAATATAGTGATCTGAGAGCTTGTAAGAGGACCCCGCAGAAAACCGAACACTTTCCAACACGCTTAGACATAACGTTCCAATTTATCGGCGATCAAGACTCCTTTCCGCGTCTAATTCCGAGTAGTATAGGCTGGTTTCCTGTCTCTATGAGCTATTTCGTGATAGGTCTATGCGCACCTTCTAGTGTTTATTTGTTCCTTGTCTGCCCCAACCCCTATCGCACCTTGGTCCTTGGTTAATTAATCCGTGGCAACAGTGATGATAGACGGATTGGCCAATATTTTGGCGTAGGAATATTTTAGCCTGTAGTGGATTTAGAAGGGCGATCGTAGGCGATAGTTTGAGCAATCTAAGTGGTCTCTGTTGGGTTTGGGGATGAAGGGATATGACGGAGAGTGAAGCATGGATGGGGGACAACTCGCTCGCCCTTCATAAGACTGCGTTTAATTAGTTCCACTATGTGGTTTTCGCCATTGGGGGGAGAAGGTCTGGAAGAGACGGGATTTTTGGCGAGGCAAATTTTTGAGGGTTTCCTAAATTCTCGAGTGTGTGATCATGGGCTGTTGAGAGATTGCAGGTCTGTCTGGTTAGAGGGGGGAGTTGCAGGGAAGCACAAATATTCACTGAGGGCGTTGGGTTATGGTGCGTAATACCTAAATTTAGTCAGTAGTCTTGGACGGTTGTATAGCGGCTGGATTTAATAAGCAGGGAAGCTCTGGGGACTCTTGGGCTGTCGATGATCGTAGCCTCGATTCATTCTCATAGGAGTTATGGTTTCTTTGTTGATGCTCTTTCGACCATTTGTTGGAAGCCATGGGATGTGGGAGTGAGTAGCTGTTTATGTGATGTAAGTATAATTCAGGTTGTTTTGTGGGAGCGGAGCTACCGCTCAGTTTCCGCTTCGTGTGAATTGCGAAAGATCTTATTTAAGGTCCTTGAGAAATATAATCACCGGCGGGTGTGGCCTTATTAGCCCAAAAAAAAATATCTCTGTGTCTACTTAAAACACAATGTGTTGGTTCTGGCTACTTTCAAACTCCTCGTTTTAGACCGACTCTCGATACAACCGCTTCGGAGTTGCGCCTGGTCGGTGCGAGTTGCCTCTAGGGAGGCCTCCAGGAGTTTTTAAGACGTGTCTGAAGCAGTTGTCAGTCGCAAGGTTGCATTTTTCTTAACGCGGGAGGCTCCAGAGGCGAAAACAGTGCCTCGGTATTCACCGCTTTCGTGTGCTTCTCCAAAGCTAGTCGGGGAGGACACCGTTGCGCAGCGTTTACTCGAAGAGTAGTCCTAATGGCTTGGCACAATTCCTCTCTATCTGGGTGGAGGTGTGTTTCATAAAGGGATTCATTGAGAGTCCAGCCGCAAATGGCATTTTGTTTATGCGCGTGTCCTCTACTTTTTGAGATGAGAGGTCAGTGAGGCATGGTCGACAAGTAATAGGGTTATCCCGGACGTACCCAGGCCTGAGCTGCAATATAGGTATATTACCCGAAGCAGTAATCGAGATGTGAGTGTGAGCCAAATGGGGGGAGAATAGACAGTTATGTGCCGTTCAGGTTTGGAGATGGCTATTCGCCCACAAGTCGTACTAGATCCAACTTCGATATGCATTTCGGGTGAATTCCTATCAGTGCACTCCAAGGTTGGGTGTAGAAGTGTGCCTGTGCAGCGCAATTTGGTCCGTCTCGCGCCCCCAGTTTTCTCAGAGAAGACATGTTAACGTCTCACCCACACGGCTGGGCTTGAGAGAAACTGGACAATTTACTCAAGATTTTCCTCAAAAATCTAACCTGCGAGGTTTTTGGGGCATAGATGTTACAGGGCGTCAATTGGGCTGCCCGTGATGAGCCCGTTCAATATTTACCGTACCTCGGGGTCAATAATTGATTAGTTGTTAGTTGAAACGGGCATTGACTGGAGAGGCCAGATAAGCTCTAGTGCCAGCCCTTTTTTTTCCTGTCTGTGTAGGATGAAAAGCTCTCGGATAAAGGTGTTTGCACAAACTTGGAAAATTTTATCTTTGTTAACACGTGGCGTTTCTTGCTAAAAAATACTATTTTGGCTGCTTTTGATGCTTAAGGATCGGGACAGTGAAAGCTCAGATCTCCTTTTTTGTTGAATTTCAAGCTTGACATTCATTGAATATATTTTCAGCCATTGGATGATCAGAGTTGGGAGAGCTGATGTCCATCTCACCAATGCGCAGGCCATGTGTCGCAGACCAGGGGAGCCCTGACGGAAGTGCGTGGTCCTCTCAGCAGACCAGGATCATAGGGAGTGTGGGAGGAACCAAGGACAAAGGGACCCTGGACATAGACAATAACTAATAAAGGACAGTGGAAACACATTCTCACTGAGAGTGTTGGGCTAAGGCCTAAGTTCGGACACATGTGAGGAACGAGAGAGTGCCTACCAAAAATAATTTTCTTGCAAAACACGGTTAGGAATGGACGGTGGAAACTATGCGGCTCTGGAAGGAGGGTGTTGGAAGCGCTGTCATATGGTTCTTGGGTGCAAACTTGCCGAAGGCTATGAAGTAGGGTGAAACTCGTGGGCTACTACCTAGGGTTCGCAGGCAGTGCTATCTTAGCATGCAGGGTCAGCAGTGGGTAGTGGAGGTCTGTAGGAGTTAGACCCAAAATGTTGCGGTGGGGGAGATATAAGATAAATAACCTGGCCAATGAAGCCTGAGTGGGTGGGAAAAAGGACAGTAGTGGCATGACTAGTCATAGGGTGCAGTACTTTGGCAGGGTGGGGGAAATGAAGTGGGAAGGGAGGGTAGGAGGAGAGAATAAATAATATAGGGGAGGGGGACAAAAGGGAGTGGAAGGAATAGGAACTGGTAGGGCCAGTTCCATTGGCTCGGAGTTTGGCAGTGGTGCGTTGGCACCCACGGGCGGGGGGGGTAGTAGGAGGCGGGTGGGGGGGGGGCGCACGGGGGGGCGGCGGCGGGGGGCGATTGGGGGGGAGTGAACGGGGGGCAGGAGGGCGGGGGGCCGGGGGGGGCTCGGCGGCTAGGCGTAGGTGGGGGGCGGCGCGGCGGGTGGGGGGGGTAGGTGGGGGAAGGGCGGGGGGCGAGCTGGGTGTAGGAAGAGGAGGGGGGTCGGGGGTGCTCGGGGGGTGCCCGCGGGGCGGGCAAGGGAGTGGGGGGTAGCTGTGGGGGGGGGGGAGGGGAGAGGGGGGTCGGGGGGGCGGGGAACGGCGTGGGTATGGGGGCGGCGCGGGGCGGGCACGGGGGGGTGGGGGGGGCACGGTGGGGGCAGGGGCGCGGTGGGGGGGCAGGGGCGCCGGGGGGGGGGGGGTGGGGGGCTAGTAGAGGGGTGGGTAGGGGTCGGGGGGGCCCGGGGGGGCGGGGGGGGGGTGGTGGCGGGGCGGGGGAGGTGAGGGGAGCGGGTGGTCCGGGGGTACGGGGGGCTGACGGGGGGGGGGATGTGTTCGTTGTCGCCTGGGCTGGAGTGGTTGGTGGTGGCGGGGGCAGGCGGGGAGCGGGGTGTGGGTGTGTGGGGTTGCGTTTGATGCGTGTGTGGGGGTGGTGTTCTTCTTGGTGGTTGGGTAGGGGGGTAGTTTCTTTATTTTGGGTGGTTTGATTGTCTTTGTGCGGATGTTCTGCTGTGGTTTTTAGTCTAGTGTTATTTCGTTTTTTTCTGTTCTTGGTTTGTGTTTTGGTTTTATATTGTTATTGTTTGTTTTCCCTTTCTGCCTTTTTTCCGGTCTTCAGTCCTGAGTCTAAGTTGGAGGGAGTAGGGGCGCGGGCAGGGGATCACCCAGAGTCGCTAGGTGACTACGTTCTCCTCTTACTTCGTTTTGCTTGGGTCCGATGAGTGGTGGGCTTGGAGATTTTTGGGGGACCGCAATGTCCCAGTCGCTATATCAGGCGTTGCAAGGTCGCTCATATGTCCTGAGGCGTGGCTGGACTTCGTTGTTTTGAAGGTACAGGAGGGCGAAGGGGTCTCCCGGCATCTATAGGTGCTGCCCTGCTCTTTTAGAAGGGCCAGCTCAGAGTGGCGAAGATGTCATCTTCTTTGGCGCTAAGACAAGATCAGGAAGGTTCGGGTAGCTATGGTCTGGACAGTGGGGCCCCTGCAAACAGGTCAATTTTCTGGTGTTTCCTGAGATTGCGCCATTGATCTGTTCTTTCACACCTAAAGTCATGACGCAGCAGGACTGTATCCGTTGGTTGTTGAGGAGAGCGGGACTTGGGCGGTGTGCTCGTGTGCTCTTGTTCTTCAAATTTTATGGGATAAGATCTCAGTGGGAGGTCCAGAGAGGTTGTAAAGATAGCTTCGAGAATACTTGGATGTTTTTTTCCTTGAGGTTCTGGCACCCCCCGCACTCCATATGTTGTTGCTGGCGCCCTCTGTTTGTCTAAGTCTTCAGCAAGTGCTTCTGAGGTCTCTGAGCAGAAGAGCTGAGAGGTCGCACTTCACTGTTTCCGAGGTGAGAAGAAAAGCGGGGTATCATCCTGTAGGCTGTGTTTCAAGGAGTCAAACTTTCAGCCACTTGGTGAGATTCTTGGGCATTTGCTACAAGATTTGCGGATCTACAAGTTTCCTTAACCGCTTCTGTGGCCGCCCCACTAGGCGGCTGTGACATAGCTCTTGTAGGGCTATTTTTCAAGTAAGTGCGCCAATCATCTGTTGTGTCAGCTGGGTCTTCGGTGAGGGATGGTGGGTCTGTGTAGTACGAGTGAGGGGAGGGTCCCTATTCATTCAACTGGGTTCTCTGGGTGCTGCGCAATTTCCCCGTTTGGGTCCCATCTGTGGTATCATCATGGTATGCCATCCAGACTGATGCAGTAGGGACTGGGGTGCCCGGTGCCTTCTTTTGAGCTTGGTTCTGTCTCTGGACTTTGAGAGGCATTGTCAAGGTCCCCAAGGCTGTAAATGACAGGCCCTCTAGATGTTGGGGTTGGAGCAGGTCCCCTAAGGAGATGTCTGGCCTTATCTGGGGGCTGACAGGGCAGGTGCACGTCTCCAGGTGGTCTGGGGGAGACTGGGTGGCTATAGGAGGCAAGGCGAGCTCTCCAGTGCTGCAGGGGTTAATACCGCAGGTCTGCTGCTGCTGCGGGATGTCTGGCCGGGAAGGCCCACTGACCTGTTCAAACCTCAGATGCAGGGAGGCACAGGTCTCCATGGCAGGAGTACCAGAGAGAAAGGTCCTTCGCAGTCGTGCGGGTTCGTTCTGCGTCTTGTACTGTGCAGCAAGTTCAGTTGGTAAGTGCTGGACGACGCTTCCGCTGATGGATGAGAGACAGGCGGTCTGGCTGCAGTGGGTAGGGAGATGGCGCCCGCCACATGTCGGGTCGCGGGTCTCCGCCGCAGAAGTGCCCAGAAAGTAGTCCGCGATCTCTGTTCCCGTGCGTACGGCGTTGTAGCGGGGAGCAGGAGCTTGCCTTATGGAGAGCTCGTTCGCCGCCTTTTGGTGCCAGGATGAGCGTGGAGTCTACCCCGAGACGGTAGCCGGGCTGCGGAGCTCGCCTCACTAAGGTCGGTCTATGGGCTTCCGGTTCCGCCCTCCGGCCCTTTTTAAATCTGGGCCGTCTGCAGGTTTGGGGCTCATGCTGTGCCAGGGCAGGTATAGTCAGAATGTCCAGTTCAATAAAACTGTGCTCACAAGATCCTTTTGTTTCCGGCCACTTTGTAATCTTTGGGGTCAGACGGTTAAATGGTCATACGGCGGTACAGGGACAGATATAGTCAATGTCCAGTGAACTACAATGATGGTTGAGAGAGACTCTTTTTCCTCGTGCACTTTTTTTAATCGGGGGTCATGCAGGTGCTGGGTTCATGCTGTGGCCCAGTGAAATGGATTAATCACTGTGCCATTCAAGTAAAATGATGGTTAAATCATACTGCTTCTGGCACTTTTAATTTGTGGGGTCATGCCGGGTTTTAAGGGAAATGCTGTGGTGTCAAGGATCAGGATAGTGGAATGGCCTGTTGGAGAGCTTTTATTTTACTGTGACCTTTTTATACACCTTGTGTGTTGCGCTAAGAGGTAGTCTGCGTATCAGTTTACGGTTGTGGATGTTAATTCCAGTCTCCCGGCCCTGTTTGGGTGTAAGAATAGAGGGTGTTGTTGTCTTCCATTTAGCACTTTTATATGGGCATCGGCGATCATTTTTATTGACTATCGGAAATGTCTTGATAATTGCCGATTATCGAGAACTAGCGCATTTGATAACGATGTTGACACACTCGCTCTTTCACTACTCATGACTATCAAAGCATTCTGAAAATCTGCATGTTTGGTTCCAGTGTCAGACGCTTATTCTCAGTCGCCGCGTCATGGGTCCTCTTTTCAAAGTTAATAACCCAAACACCACATGAAAAAACAATTCCGAGAAGCTAAAAGGCAAAGCATTGTGGCTATTCTGAAATGGCACACACTCGGCTGAAAACGACGCTGTGTGACTTCTTCTGCGCAGCCTGTACCTACATATTGTCTTTGTTGACTGAGCTTGTTATTTCTAGTGTAGTCTGGGTCAGATTATTTATGGAGCTGCTGGAGAGCCTGGGTGGGAAAGGTCGCTCCCCTTCTCCAGCCGGAGCTTACTATGCAGAAATATAACGGCTAGCTTCAAGGTAGAAGCTGAGGGTGATAGGTTGGAAGCCTCCATGTGGTGGGAAGGAGGAAAGGTGCCTAATGGTTTCTCTGTGGAAAAGATGTGAACAATCGTCCTGGTGAGATGGTTTCAATTTGCTCTCTCTGATTTGTTGCCCTGAAGAAAGGACTGCTTCTGTTTGTGTGTATAAGTTGAAGGAAGCACATTTGTTGTTAAAGTCTGAAAGACAAATACACTTCATGTGAGCTGAATCTCAAGTCTCTTAGATATGTATACTAATTATATCTAGTATATATTATATATTAATATATATACTATTTAAATAGTTATTTATATGTCTATTATAGTATATATATGATATATATAGATATATTATACTATATAGTATATATACGTATATATATAATATATCTATCTATATACTATAGAGATTGTATATATATATACAACACTCAATAGAGAGAGATGATTTCCTAGCAAGAAAGTTTCGAACTCCTTGTCATATATCTTAAAGAGACAAGGCATCTCACATGGCTCTTGATATTCAATTTCAATGCATCTTGTCCCGGCACTTTTTACAGTACTACTGGTGTTCTTATTGAAGCAATTATTTTAAGTCTTGTGATAATTCCTTTAGAGGGTTAATTCTCACGCCACATATTTGTATTAGCTTTAAGACGCATTAGGTGTTTTTCGAGTCAGATTCTTTTTCTCCTGCTTCAGTACAAGCTTCCCGCGATACGGTCACCTCTCTCTGGTCTAATAGGCTCTAGCATCCTTGACATAGGATGGTGAGGTCATTTACGGCTATGTGTTTTCTCCAGCCTTGCAGCTTTTTTTTTCTTTGTTACTGACATACTTTGACCTTTTAGAGCCTTGTAGAAGTCTGCATCATAGTTTACATCCTCCTGTTTGCAATGCCCTTCTAACAGGCTCAGCTAGAAATAGCAGAACTGATCACTGCTGTAGAACCACCTCCAGCCTAACCATTTACTAAGTGCCTAAAGCTGGTGGTGAAGAACAGGACATGTAAAACAACATGGTAAGAACACCCCTTTAACATCTCTGCCACTAAAGCTAGATTGACATATTTTGGTTAGTGCATTCTTCTAGATGACTTCAGCTTTAAGCAGTGTAGCTCACTGCAATGCATGAACCCAACCTAACACATAAGGTTGGGTTGAATCCTAATAAACGCATCATCTATTTGCAAGAACCATGACTGGTTACGATTGTTTAAATCCATATTAGCTGGAGCTTGCATATGTAATAAACATGGAACACAACATTTACCCCCTTTACTACCTTAGACCTCCATAAAAACTACCACTTTTTGGATAGAAATTAGAAATACGTTCTGTACTAACCTAATTTATTTTAAATATGTGGTGTCAATAGCGGGTATGCTAGCAGAAGGGGCTACATGTTGATGTTACACAACTTCCTCTCGGTTATTTGTGTCCGCCTCCGTTTCAGATCCTAATATTTTCTGCTTTTTAATTTCCTCTGCTTTTTCTTTTTTTCTCATTTTTGCTTTGCCCAGAAGTCTCACCATCATCAGCCCGTTTTCTCTTTCTAGATGTTGTTTCAAGATCTGTAAAGGTACATAAATTCACAGTGTAAAGATTTTCTATACGATACTACATATACTATATATCCTAATAATAAGAAGATCATACTGTAATTTTATCAGCAGAATATTCATCTGGTTCCTATATCAGGACCAAGGACTTTAGAAATGTAAGGGGATTTATCAAGAGATGTATGTCAGTCTTCTTGTGTACAACAGTAATATTTTTGTTTTCCAAAAATACACTACTTTTCTGCACTTTTCCTAGTTCTCAAACTTTTCTTTAAAGTGGAAATGGTTTGACAGGAGGCGGGACTTGGTGTAAGTTATATAAGAAAATCTACTCTAGCACATAGCGGGATTGACTGCAGCAGCCCATGACCACCGATGGAGACGACATCAGTGGGTGCATCGGGACCTGCAGTGGTGCTAAAACCGAGCGAATATATAAGGGGATTTTTTTTCGGTTCACAACTCTTCCAACCGGCTGATGAGCAGTTTGTAAAAATGCGGAATCCCTTTAATGATGTTCACCTGAACTCTTGAACCCATTATCAACACAGGACCTATTGGTACGTCCTGATATTGGTAAGGTTCTATGTAAAGAGATTGCAGAAATGTGTACTAACAATCGAGCCCTGTGTAAAAATTTAAAAAAAGTATATATATATACTGTATATATATGTGTGTGTCCGATCCATCAAAATATAACATAATTTATCCTGTACACTGAACAGAGGAAAAAAAATTCCAAGCGACAAGATCATGTGTTGTTTTTTTTTAATCATTTTTGGAGTAAAAGTGATCAAAAAAGCTTTATCTACCCCAAAATGATAGCAATAAAAGTACACTTAAGCCTGCAAAAAATACTCCCTCGCTCTGTTCCATTGATTGAAGTACAAAAAAGTAATTGGTCACAGAAAATGGCGCTGCGACGCAAAAATTTTAAAAATATAAAAAAATTTTTTATATAGTACTACAACATAATGAAAACCCTACATATTTGGTATTGTCAGAATCATATTTACCTGCAGAGTACAGATAACACATGATTTATACCAAAGATTGAATGCTTGTAAAAACAAAGCCCCCGCACACATGGCACAAGTACGTTTTTTTGCACATTTTGACCACTTAGAATTTTTTTGTGGTTTCACAGTATATCCTATGGTCCTGTGAATAGCACAATTAGAAAAAGTATCTCGTCCTGCAAATTAAAAGTCCTCATATTTTCCATGTATATGGAAAAATAAAAACATTACAGCTCTTGGAAGGCGAGGAGGGAAAAACATAGAGCCATATTATTATGTCAGGAAGGAGTTAAGCCTAGCTCTTCCAATATATGGTCTTGGGATGGGGATACCTTCTATCTTTTACTTTTTAGCACTGGGGATGAATAACATCAAATATAAAACTTGACTCCTACTTTATGAGATCAAAGCATCTGACAAAGCTTATTGATTTAATGTTGGACAAATGGTGAACCCACACAGATCATGGAAAAAGAGGAGCAGATAGATGGTCAGGTGACAGTTACTCTCCATTAAACCCTTCGGCTGAACGACTGAAAACTACTTAATGACAGCAAATTTTTTTTCCGTTTTTGCCTCCTTTTGTTTCAACAGTCATAACTTTTTTTTTATATATAAATTTTATTCATATATGCTAATACATTAGAATCTGTGTCAGTTTGACACCGACAGCGCTCAGGGTAGCACACAGTCACTGATTGCAGAAATCAAAGGGTTTTCACCGCTCCCCGGCATTTGCAGGTGCTGTGCTGGGAACAGGGCAGTGTAGTATAGCCCTGTTCTCAGCGCTGCTGCGGCACCGGGAGGCGCAAACCCTGTTGTCTGCAGTGACGTCAAAAAGAATGACCTGAAATGCCGGCCACCAAAAGACGTCGGTCGGTTGTTAAGGGGTTAATAAGTATTAGGAAAAAGCTGTTATCAGGCAACTGATCGATCACTATAGTGTTCACAATAATAAGGCTATGCCTACACAGCACCGGCTTTTGGTTGGATTTTCGGTGGATTTAGTATTTAGAATCCACTGAAAAACCGACTGTAACCTGTGCCCCATAGACAGCAATAAAAAATCTGTGTCGTAGTCTATGACAGTTGGTTTTGAAAGCCTCCAGATTCTGATGGATTTTAAAACTTGTTGAATCTTCCGCCAGATTCCTGATGGATTCCTGTACATTCAATGTACTGAGCTGGTGGGAAATCTGAAAACCGACTGTAGTATTTAGTGTAGATCACACAAAAAACTGTAGTGCAATGGTATTTTGAACGGCATTTTATCATTGCTGTGTAGACATAGCCTAACAGTCATGACCAATTATTATGTTTTTAGGAAAACAGGAAGAACAATTATACAATGTTTAATACTTACCGGGGCCTCCAGCGGACTCCTGGGCTTCAAGCTCTTGCCATGCTCTCCTTAGTTCTTCTAAATCTTAGGATGAAGAATTTGAAGACTTTTTAGGTGTCTTTTTGACCTCTGTGTGGCCGACATATTTTAGTTTGCCACTGTATTCCTAGGTAGTGGTGTGTCAGAGACATTCATCAGGGGTATGTATCTAGAGATCCTCCTGAGGTATACCAAAAAATTTACCGCCCCTGAGGGCGTTTTTCCCTTTGGGGCGTGTTCACTTGGCTTATTCAAGCCTTTAATTGGGGAGGATTTCCCCCCTTACGGCTTGAATAAGGGGCGGGGGCGGCGGTGGAGTGCCCCCGGCCCCATAGCTTTACATTATTCACGGCCGTACGCGCCCCGTAAAAAAAGTGAGCCCTTTCTCCCCGTGGGGGGATTCGCCAGCGGGTAAGACGCGGAATCCTTTTCTTTATGAGAACTGGGATTACCGAGTTACTGGACGGATGGGCCGTACTGCACGCAAATAGGGCGCGCAGTACGGCTCAATCAGCCCCAAAATAACCCGTGTGAACGAGGCTTACACAAACCCTCCAATTATACTGAAATTTAAATGTTCTCATCCTAAGTTTTGATTTTAAAAAGTAAAGGATAATGCTTCTTGGACGTGGCCCCCTCGGCCCCCTTCCTATTTTCATCAATGTTTTAAAATCTTCTTCCCTGCTCTCTCCTGATCCCAAGGTTTTCCAAATCTGCAGCAAAGAGAAGACAACTTTTTGATCCATACTGAAAACCGTATTACATTGTAAAAAACTGTTTTTATTTGAGTATTTTTTTGAAAGTCACCTTCATAAATGATATATAAATTATTTATTTTTTGTATTTAAGAAATAGAAGTTGCTTCCAGAAAACCGTTACTAGAACCTAAGATAGTTTCTGTTGTGTATATTTCAGGGAGAGCGCTCAATGTATTGGATTCGTTTTTGGAATGAGACTGGGCATGAAACTTTTTTTTTGTTGTGATGGCTGCAAGCAACTAAAGCTTTTGCTATTGCTGTATATACCTCTGAGCTCCCTATTACATAAATTACAGTTTTGTTTCCCCCCCTCATCTAAAATTATTAAATTAATAATCTTGCACTGGTTTAGATATAGGGGGACTGTATAAAAGTGTGCATCTACAGTATGTAGAAAGTGACGGACATCTGTTCATAAATGTGGCGCATAGTAAGGGCCCCAGGGTTGGGCAGCAGAAAAGACTCAACAAAATTCTGACGGGCAACTGGGGCTAAACAAACTCTTATTGTCAATAATACAAATTTTTTCCCCAAATAAGAAATAAAGTATATACACAACAACATTTATTTATACATTTTATAAAACCAGTACAGCATCTACAATAAATCCTATTCTCAATCGTGTAGTTACAGAGTTATTGTAGTATAATCAGAGTTTGCAAATCACAAGGCATTATGGGAAAGGAGCTGGAAAGCTCACTGCGCCCTCTATAGGTTGTAACAAATCCTCAATTTACTTCTGATTCATGAATCTTTGAGAACAAAAGGGAATAATTGTCAACCCAATATCCTCTGCTCTACATGATGGGGGGCAAAAACCCCAAACCGTTGTAGATGAGCAATATTGGTTTTGAAAATTTATTCCCTTTTGCTTCTAAAAGATTCATAAATCAGAAGTAAAATTGGGGATTTGTTACAACCTATAGAGGGGCAGTGAGCTTTGCAGCCCCTTTCCCATAATGCCTTTTATATCAGATGCTTATAGTGGAAAAAGGAAATCAAACACTACACCCCTTAATGGTGCTCTCCATAGGAGAATTTTCCCCCTTCTCATACCCATTTATTGCCTCCCCCGTCAAGCCAATATCGCTCGCTTCACTGAGAGAGGAAAAACCCAAAAAAACGGCTATGTAGATGAGAAAATTTGTTGACAATTAAATTTCCCTTTTTCTTCTCAAAGATTCAGTGAATCAGAAGTAAAAAGGATTTGTTACACCCATAGAGGGGGCAGGAGCTTTGCAGCTCCTTTCCCATAATGCCTTGTGATTGCAATGCTTATGTGGGCTAAAAGGCAATCAAAAAAACACACACCCCTTTAATGGGGCCCCTCCCTAAAGGGAGATGTTTTCCCTTTTCAGAGTTTGCAAGGACATCACAGCATGAAAAAATTAATTATGTGAACAAAAAAAAGTCATTATTTTTTATATTTTTATTTTTTTTAAGTAAAATTTCATGAAATTATATTTTTTTACTTTAGATTAAAGTTCATTTCGTTCCCCTAAATGCAGGTCATGGTTAGTAAGTCGGATTCTGCACTGTGAAAAAGTTTTTTCAAATTTTTTTTTTTAATTTTTTTAAAAGGTTTCATTTTTCATATTAAAAATTAAAAAAATTTTAATCGATATCGATCATGGAATTTTTTTTTCGCTCTGTCTATACCCCACAAACGGCATACCGATGTAGATAATATTCTAAAAAAAAAAATTGTTTGGCTATGCAACCAAAAAAAATTTTTTTAAAAAAAAAAAGTATGGGCAACTGGGAGGCAATAACATACATCTATTCCAAATGTCAGAGGCACACAAACAACTAAGAAAACATCAAAAACATTAGGAATGTTTTAAAAAAAAATGCATTTTGCTAAGGATATATGAAAATTTGGGGTTTTTTTCACAATTTTGATCAAAAATGTTTAAGCTCACCTCCAATTTCGTCAAGGGGATCCCGCAGGGTGGTCCTAACACTAAAAAGTTACCTCTCTTGGAGCCTGTTCAGACTACAACACCTTAGGGAGGAAAAGGAAATATGAATACCTGCACTGTTTTTAAAACCTATGGAGATGGGCGGAATGCAAAAAAACCAATGAGGCACCACCCTCATAAAGACTAAAAAAAAACCTTGTTTGGCTATGCACATCCAAAAAACATTTTTTGAAAAAAAAATGAGATAATATTCTAACAGATTTTTTTTTTCATTTTCTAGACTGCTGTGATGTATTTGCAATCACCAATAATACTACGATAACGCTGTAAATATCTGATTGAGAACAGGATTTATTGTAGATGCTGTATTGGTTTTATAAGTTTATATTATATAATGTTAGACTAATTTTATATTATACAATTTTTTATTAACTTTAGAATGTTTAATTATATATAGTTTAATAGAAGTTAGCTTTTATTACTTTAGTGGTTGGGAAAGAATTTATATTTTTTTGCCTATTGACAATTACCGTTCATCTACAATAATTTTGGGCTCAGCCTTGTCACTTTGAAATTAGCAGTGATTTTTACCACAGTTTTGCGCCACACTCTGTCAGGCCACAGTCATAAATGTGTCTAATCTTATAAATTTTGCGGGCACACCACTAAATTTTGGGCCGAGAAAAAAAATTTTGAGGATGTTGAATGTGTGCTATTTTTTGAAAAAAGGGCCCTTTAAAACATCTGCCCGGACAGGGGGAAACTACGGGTTTTTTTGGACGGCATCACCCCAAAAAAACTGATCCCCCCCCGGGTTCCATACATATCCCCACAGTTTTTGGATGTGAAATTTCCATTTTTATTTAAAAAAGCTTTTCCTAAAAGTTTTAAAGTTATTTGCCCTTTTCCCTGGTTTATCAGGGTTTTCAAGTGTCCCCAAAGAGGGGGCCAAAAAAAGTGGGTAAAGGGTCTAAAAATCCTGTGGTCACTCACATCAACCAATGCAAATATCCAGAACAAATTTCCCCTTTTCCCTTTGGGGGAAATTAAGAACTTAAAAAAAACACAAATATTTAAATTTAAGAGGTTTCGGGATTTTCCCAACCAATTTCCTTTTTTTTTAATGAAGGCAAAAATACCCATGGAACGGAATAATGGAAACACAAAGAACCCCTATTACCCAATTTGGATAAAGATTTTAAAAGGGTCACAGCAACAAAGCTCCCATTATGAAGAGAACGGAGTCTAACTTTATTTCAACTAAAATGCATTTGCCCTTAAAAATTGATGCCCTTTAACCCCCATTTCCCTGCCCCCTTCCGGGGCCCCAAACAACATACTTCAAGTTGGTGATCCCTGCAAAAAAACCAAAATCATACATTAAGTGAAAAAACTTGGGGAGGGGGGGAAAAAATTTTTAAATTATTTTAAAAACTGATTCATTTGAGGATCTGCTCGTTACCTGTTATACCAGACTTTCACATAAGCTTTTTAAAACATATGGTGTGTTGCTTTATAAGCAGTGGGAACAGCATGTATTGGACAAGATCTAAATTTACGGGCGGGTACCAAGATAATCCAGTAAATTTTTCAGGGGGTTCCGGGTTAGTGTTCTGCTATCCCCGCTACTAAAAGGGGGAAATTTAGAAAAAATTTAAAACATAAAAATTTTACCTAAAATTTTAAAAAACTATTTTAAACTAAGCAATTTTGGAAAAATATCATTTTTTCGAGTTGTGCTGTCCCCATTCACCTTTATGTGGGGTTGAATCCTCAGTATCCTCCATGTTTTATGACAACCCCCCTGATCTGGAATGTACAATATTAATCACAATTTTCCGTATTTCCTAGGGGAAAACCCGTTTTTTCTTTCTGCAGATTCATAAACAGTATAATTATAATAAAGAAATTGACATGTCATTTTCAAACTTTAAAATGTTTTTTTAAGCTTTAACCAAATAAACAGGCACAGAAAACCACCTCCCATGAAATTTTTTTTGCAGTCCTTGCCTTTTTTGGGGGTTTTTTTCAAAATTGGGCAGAATTCTGGGAAAATACCAGCCCCACTTTTAAGAAACCAAAGAATAGCCCGTGGTTTTTTGGGGGTATCTTTTTTAGATAAATTTTCTTTATTTGTTAAACCCCTTTTTTTTTTTTAACATAACATTTTTTCATAAACTTGAATTTAAATTTTTTGTGTGATAGAAGCACGGCACCACCCAAATTTTCCTCGTCATCTTCTGCGGGTACAGCTTGATATTTTGACCCTTTGATCCCACTGATTTTTTCTATTCATAATTTTCAAGGGCAATTCTCACCATTTGAAAGAATTTTTGTATATTCTCCTTATACAAATACTTTTCCCAAGGGCTATACTTTTAGAAAAAATTTTTTTGATATGGGGGCATTTCCTATGGATACATCCGAGTCCAAAAAAAATAAATTATTCTATCAAAGGCATTGCTATAAGGGTTTGCTAAAGTAGCAGTGACGTCAGCCCTTTCGGAGCCATAGTTTCCTCGGCCACATAGAAAGAAATGTGTATAATAAAGTCTGCATGATGGGTGGAGAACCTTGTAACAGATCTTTCACTGGGTTTAAATGCTTCAAATGACATCTCTACTATCTATATTTCAGTTACCATTATCCCCAGAAAACTTCGTCAATGCCAAAATAATTCTCCATCTCCACACAGTAGACCAAGACTGGTTGAATGGTGGTTGTGTGTATAGATGACATCACAATAGTCTGGAATATTGACCTCTGTATAGCTGCATCATAATGCCCTAATTAACATGAGTTTATATAACTGACTTTGTAGCCAATGAATTTACACAGTATTGGCCTATTAACATTTTGTTTAATTTCTTAATAAAATATTAAAAGTAATTATGAAAGTATGAACCAGCAAAATGGAAACGTATATAATATGTTGGCCAGTCTAATTAGAATACACCAACAAGTATGTGGAAAACATCACAGGCTAGCCACAAAAGTTTAAAAAGATTATCTCAAAATTGTATTCAGTCACAAGGCATAGAAAGGAGAAAACTTAAAAACAGCAAATATATCATAAATGGTTTAAAGGGGAATACTGGTCATCATGATTATGGAGAACAAATGCGTGAAATGATCCAAATGTGTTTAGAAGATGAACATGAATGACCTAATTAGAATAAATAAGTTATATGAACATGGTGATCATTCAAGGGCATAATCAAGTGGTATTAAAAATGCATAAATGACCATATCAAATGTGAAGAAAATTATATCAAACACTGATCAAGTGCAAAGAGAGAAGTAATAAATAGCATTTATGATCACAGGTAATAATTACTCCATATACAGATGAACCAGGAAGGTATACAGTCCCAACACCAATTCACTTGAGGCCTTTATCAAGGGGCCTAAAGAAAAGATGGACTGGCTGCCTTATATACCACAAAAATAGGAGAAGAGGTATCACCTGATTAATCATAGAGCAATGTGGCATTTCTCGCAGCGTCCCCTAGCACCGGAGATCTCAACACTATCAAAGCATTCTGAAGCTAAGGGCGACATGTATGATCGGGCTTTTCGCCTGTTTTCAGGCGTATACTGCACCTCACTGTGCCGGTTCTGCTGTCGGACGCAGGAATGTGCTGTTAGGCACAAGCTTCGCCACTTTCGTATGCGCCTAACATGAAGGGGCGCACTGTGGGCGTTATGGGGCGGGACGCACCACATTCGAAATCTCCGACCCATGTATGCATGCAGGTCGGCAAAGTGAGACGCATTACAGCTCCGACAGGCAGATCTAGTTCAATGTGGTCTACCTGAGCTAGAGTAGGCGAAGTGGAGCTAGAAATTATTTTAATGGGGCAAAATGTGCTTTAGGTCTACAGTTACAACAGTACAATAATAAAAAAGAGTTGTCTATAAAATTAATTAATAAAGATAAATATGCAAGTTGTATAAAAAAGATTTCAATGTATTGAAAAAGTTTCTCATTTAAAATTAATGGAGATTGTAAGCGTTCACTCGTGTTCGGCCGCCATCTTGGTCTGGCTTGGGGGACACTCACGCTCTGGGATCGCCGCTTTGGTAAACGGAACAGCAGGTCGACACAGGTTTCTCATTAAATCTGGTCTCCGCCAGCTTTATTCTTCAACACAGCAAACAAAATAAATCCTAGGCCATCCAGCCACTAACTAAACATACAGAGAGTCCCTCTCTAGCAGTGGTCTGGATCTAATACCCAGCCCCACAAACATGTACTCACACTGTACAATATAGTCCTTGGGCCTGGCTTCTCTCAAGCTTAGGGGGAAAGCTCCCAGGATACTCTCCTAGGCAGAACCTGCACACGTCCTCCTCTGACTGTGAGCCACACTTCCCCCTTGGTACACTGAAGACCAGACTATTTAACAGGCCTCTCAGTTGGACCAGCAGCTGAGCAACTCTCTTAATTACCACCTGAGTAATTAACTCCTGGTTACCCTTGCCAGACTGACCTTCCTCACTGACCGGCAGCAAAAAGGTAACCCATACATTGGAACTCAGCTGCTGCAGAACATCTAGTGGCGGAGAAATGCGATTTTCTAAGGTCGCACCGCCACACACCCCTCCCCTTTGATAAAGGCCGAAGGCCTTTTCACCTTGCACAAACCTTCCTCCAGGGTCAAAGCACCTATTCTGGGGTAATCATCCTTGCCAGACACTCAGCAGCTGGTTTTCTTTGAGGGACACGGTACTTTCCACAGAGAAGGTACAGGAGTCATCCACCAACCTCCTACTTATCCCCTTTTCCCCGCTACCTGTGACCTGTCACTCATCCCAGTTAACACCCATGTTGTAACCTGTTGCTAAGGACAACGCCTCCCTAACCAGGATTATGCTATCCTCTTGTTCCTGAGCCCTGGCTGATCTATCACTACTGGTTCTCTCTGAACTTCTACCTGTTGTCCCGGGTAACCTCTCCCCTACATCCTCAGATGCTAAGACCAGGGAGTCCATACCCCAATCTACCGCAGGTTCCCAGCACTCACCCAGGCTATATTTGGCAACCGCCAGGTCACAATCCTTTCCTTTTCCCAACCCAACAGAGCTGGAGCTTGTCTTTGCACTAACATACAACTCGGCGACTATCCTAGGAATATCTATACCACTCATCACTGGTAGCAGCATTTTCCTACCATCTATCTGACTGTTCCCTACTAAAGTAGGTGTACTTTCCTCTGACGTGGGCCTATTGTAGCCCTGCTCTGCAACATTAGAGACCCCGCTGCATTGCATCTCATAGACCTGAGGTGCAGCCTCTGTCCCAAACCTAAGCTCCATTATGCTGGGTTTAAGACCCTCAGGTCGGGAGGACAGAATCCCTTTCCTAGGATCCTGTTCACACTTGTCTGTACTGATCATCTCCACAGCAGTGTCTTGACTTTCTCCTTGCTGTGGGATATCCACCTGCTCCTTCCCATAGGGAACCTGGTCTCCCTTACCGCCTACCTCAATCTTCACTGTATTATCTGTCATCTCACAACTATGTTACTTCCCTCATTTTCCTCTGTACCTCACTAGTGCTTGAGCACCTACTCTCCTCGGCTGTGTCTAGCAGGTCCCAATGGGGAGTTTCTTCTGCCATATCTCCGGTACCCGTTACCCCAGGAGAACTCTCGGTGTCCGCTAGGACCACTCCTGCACCTGGCACGCTATAAGGCTCATCTGGTACCTTAGAGTCAACACTGGACTCTTGTACATGGTTCACACCCTTCTCCATCTTGGAGTCTGCTATGTATATGGTGCTGCTTGGGGATACGTTTACCACCTGGACCCCAATTGCTTCACAGCTACTAGCAGGGCAACCATATTCACTCTCTAGCCTTTCCCTGACCTGCACCAGGCTGGCAGAGTGTAGATCTGGGACCACAGTTACCTCTTCTAGAGCCCTAGTAGCAGAAGACACTTGGTTGCTACTAGAGACCACATTCGTTTCATAAGAAATGACAACACATTTTTCTTCATGGCCATCACTTCCAGGACTTATAACTTCTGCACTACACTCAGACCCACTATCATCTATAGGGAATGAGCTAGTCTCCTCTTCTGCTATAGCTGCTAGTTCACACTGGGCACTACCCTGAGTTGTACTAAGGTCACAAACCACAGGGACTACATTACCTGCACTACTTGTGCTGTTGTCCACCACTACCACTGGGAGCGCATCTGCAACTTGAATGTTACACTCACGTTCACACAGTGCGCTCCGGTCAGTGGTAGACCCCTTGACCATCTGGAACCCAGGAGCTTCACAGACAACTGCGGGGCATTCATACTCATGACTTTTCCCCACCGGAAGAGCATTGGATACCTTGTTGCTACTGGCAACCACCTTAGCTCCCCTGGAGATGATCGTGTTAACCCTTTTCTCCTGGTTATCTCTCACAGGACACACATCCTCTACAGTACTCCTAGCGCTGTTAACCCCAACCTCTAGGGGCATACCTGAGCTAGTTTGCTCCACTGCTGGAGCTATCATTCCTAAAGAAGCTAGTTCACTCTTTACACTAACTTCATTATTGTCCAGGGACACCTTTCCCTGGGCACTTCTCTCATTAGCTCTGTCTAACTGACTTACTGCAGTCATGTTCGGGGATGTCTCCTTCACATCCCCCGCAGGTGCAGCAGACGTCTGACTGCTACTGGCATGCCCCTGTTCAGACAGAGCATTTTTCACAAAAATAACATTTTCAATAGACTCAGCATGCAATACATTGAGTCCATCAGACTTGACCAGACCCCCTCTAACAGTCCTCCAACTGCTTCCTGGAGTCTTCTGGCCTGGCGGCACCTCTGGACCTCCATCTAGCCCGGCCAAGTCCTCACACAATTCATGTGTACGTTTAACAGTCTCCATAGATATGTCATTAGTAACAGGAACAGTCTTACCCCATTCCAGTCGGGTCTCCATGCTTTGGACCATGTCCCTGGACACATCTTGGTGACAGTCCTCATCAGACATAGGTGGGATTCCACCCACCTGGAACTCCTGGATCTGGGGCTGGGACTCCTCTGGCTCCCTGATGAGAAAACAGTCCACAACACCTCCTGCTGCTGTGGGACAACTCCAGCTGGACTCCCTCTGCTGGACGGTGGCAGCGGTTCCCTGTGGACGAAGTTGGTTGTCCTTGGAAACAGCAGCATGTCTGTCACTTAGGGACTCCATTTTATCTGGGCGTACATTTATCACATCCTGTTTGGCATTTAGACTGCAAAAGAAAAAGTAGCACTAAAACTACCAGGTTACATGCACGCCATTAGCAGGACCCCCCTGCATGGAAAACAGCATAAATTAGAACAATATACCGTGAAACACAAATATTCTTTTTGCGTTTTTATGAATATTTTTAATTCTTTATATTATAGAACAATCTTCGCCAATATTGCCATAATCAAACATTAGCTGAAATTTTAAGCACTTCTCACATAAACATAATGAAAGTTCAATGGAATGTAACCTGGAATCCTCAATGAGGTTGAATGTCCCAAAAGATCGGCAAGTATCCGCCAAAGGTATCTACTGGTTTCGATGCCTTTCAGCAGAGATCATAGGAGCAGCCGGTTTAGATGTCCTCCATAAGAAACACCACACGATGTTTCGGGAGATAACCACGCCCCCTTTCTCAAGTGTGAGCACACACTTCCTCACACTTGAGAAAGGGGGCGTGGAGGAGACGTACGCTTTCCTGGCCTCTGAAATCTATTCCACCAGTGATTTGGATGAGGAATTCATTGCGTTCGTCTTGTCCTCATCCTACTCCACTGATGAGGGCCCCTCCTGTAGAAGAGGCAACACCCCAAACTAGTGACCCTATATGGACTCCTGCCCTAGATGGCTACCAGCAACAAATCCCTTACTGTGTGGCCATCCCCGGAGTCCGTATCGACACTACAGGCCTCACTGAATAAGATTTTTTAAAGTCTTTTTCTCTGAGGATCTGGAAGATATTATGGTTGCCCAGACAAACCTCTATCCCCAGCAGTTTTTGGCCCAAAACCTCACATTATCGTTTTAGAGGTGGACCCCCGTGGCTGCTGCAGAGATGATATTTTGGGGCCTTATGCTACTTATGGGCATAGTGAAGAAGCCCTTGGTCTGGCAGTATTGGAGTACTGAAATTTTGTACAGCACTCCGTTTTACCGGCACGCAATGACACGTACACATTTTGAAATGATCTTAAAGTTTTTGCATTACGCTGACAGGTGAGTAGACATACGGGTCGTGGCGCTGCTCACCAGCGGGACACGGGTGCGTCTATGACCCGGAGTGAGCGTCACAGGGGCACCCATGACACTGTACGAGACTTCCTCTGGATAAACTCAAAGCTTCAGGGTCTATGAAGTAAAGGACAGACAAATTCTACCCACAGAACACCTCCTTCCCTGAAAATAAGTGAAAAGATAGTGTGGGATTTGGTGCACCCACTGCTGGATAAAGGTTACCACCTGTATGTGAAAACAGGCACTTTTTAAGTGCCTCAGCTGCAGACGTACAGCAGCCTGTGACAAAGTGCGCAAGAATCACAGGGGACTCCCTAAACCCTTTGTTGTGTAATTGCCCCCAAAGGATCGGAAGCAGGTCTCAATCCAGCGGTGAACTGCTGCTGGTCAAATACAAGGATAAGAGGGACGACCTTGTATTGTCCACCTGTCACGGCCCCAGCCCTACCCCTGCCTCTGTACAAGGTACCAGTACAGTCGCCCACAAACCCGACTGTATTCCGGGTTACAATCGGTACATGGGAAGGGTAGACCTGTTGGACCTGGTGCTGAAGCCGTAAAGTGCCGTCCTGCACCCGCCCTCGACCTATAACTGCCGCCTAAAGAAGAGGTATAAAATTGCGAAACAGTCGGGCCTTCTACATCCTCTAGCGAGTAAGGCTCTGTGTCCGCCTGCTCCTCCATCTCTGCTGGGACCTGCTGCCGCAGAGTGCCTAATGCTTGTTCCAGTAAAAATATAACCAGAACGGTTCCTGCTACAAGGGATCGCCCCCCCCCCCCGAAATGAGCATTTTGGTACCCTTTTTTTAAAAAAGGGGCCAGGGAGGGTGCAGTGACCCTTATCTTCCCCTTTGGCTCCACTCTCAAGGGTAAAACCCCCTAAGGTCCCACCAGGGCTCTTCCAATCCCTTTTGTACTTTGATATAAAAAAAAGGGGCCCATTTCCTGCTGCCACAATCACGGGAGCATGTGGAGGGGGTTTCCAATGTTTTTTGCCCTTAAACAATGAAGGGTTTTGATGGGGGAGATGACGTTTGAAAGCCTCATGCCTAGGCGGGGTGAAAACGCGGGAAAAGTGTGGGCTAATTTTTCTCAACCCTTTCCCCTTGGGAAACCCAAGTAAGCCCCAAGGTAGCGCTTGGGGAAATTTCTGCAAAACCGGCCCTGACTTTGGGCCCAGGAAAGGGGTTGGATTAAAGGAAGCAAGGAATTGCCCCTGTTGTCGCCCCACCCCCCTTTCCCCCTGGCGAAGGTTCTTGCCCCCAGCCCTGGTTGGTCTGAGTGCACAGAGCCATTTTAAAAACTTTAAACGTGTGTGTTGAGGGTCTCCAAAAACAAATTAATTTAAATACAGGGCCCGGGTCGTGTTTCCCGTTTTAGGTCGGCGACCTGGGGCTCTGCACCCTCCCACATGTTTAAAAAATGTTGGGCCGGACCCATCACTAGAGGCCCCTGTCATCCACCAAACCACCCAGTGAGCAGTCAGTGGAGATATAACGCCCTTTACCCTTTCTTACTATTTCCCTGTGCCTGTAGTTTAGTTTGGCCTTGGTGGGCCAGAAGGGAGCCCCAAAGGGATGGCGAACTTTTTTGCGGGGCCCGGGACAGCTTTTCTGGCAAAGAAATCCTAATGGCATTTCCCAAAATCGGGGGCATGCCCTGGCCCGAGGGGCGGAACCCCTTGTTTCCACCAGGCGAAAGGGGAACAAATCCAAAGGGCCAAACAGCCAGGGAATGCCAAACCATTCAGGCTTTTAGCTTTGGGGAGATTGGGGGGTAAAACATTTTTATGCCCCACACCCGGTAAACAAAAAGGCTGGCTTCTGTAAACCCCTCTGAACGGGAAAAATCGGTTTTCCCAATGGAGTTTCACTTTCCCAAACCCAAAGGTAATGCCCTCCCAATCTAGTCCCCCTGCAGAGGGGGGAAATTTTAGTTTTTTGGGGCCCCGGGGCAAAAAGTGAAAAGGGGTCCTTTCCAGTTCCCCTGTGCCCAAATTTCCCCAAAACAGGGGTTTTTTGTGTCAAAGGAGCCCTTTTGCAGGTAAAACCCGTAAAACCCCCTATACAAAGCGTCCTTTATCTTTTTTAAATTGCCATTGAAGGGGAATGAATTATTTTTGCCCCTGAATTTTTTTTGGGTTCCTTAAAGCCAAAATTTAAACTTATTCCCAAAAATTTTTTACCAAGTATCCATTTTACTGTTATGGCTGGAAAATTCCAAGGGCCCCCACCTGTTTGGTATAAAAAAATTTGCCTGAAACCCTTCCCCATTTATTTAAAAGGGGGTCGGGCGCCCGTTCGAAGGGTTGCCTCAAACATGAAAAAAATTTTCTTAAAAAACGAAAAATCAAATCGATCTTGATCTTTTTAGAAAACGTCATCTTAAATTTGAATAAACCGGGAACTTTTAAATTTCAGGGGAGACCCCAATTAAAAAAATCTAGCGTTATTTCATTCCGAAGGGAAAGGGGTTTTTCATTATTGAAAATTAAAGTGGCAAATTTGGCCCCCTTGACTGTCATTACAACCCCTTTTAGCCCCCGCAATTATTTTCTTGGGGGGCGGGGGGGAAAAGGGAGTGGGGAGGTGCACTGCAATGTTGTTTTTAACGACATATATGTCACATTGACAGTGGCACTTTGTTTTTAAATACAAGTTCGGCACCCACTTATATGGAGTGGGTAGGCCGTCAGCCTGCCTTCATACTGCCTTACATACATCAAGACATAAAGTTACACAATATATAAGGAAGTAGAGAAATAATTACAACTCATCCACCACAATGCCAGCGCCATAAGGCTACATGATAGAAAATTAATAATAAACTAAATTAGTTTTAATATGCAGGAGTTATACAAATATAGAATTGCTTTGTCACATATCAAACTAGGCCACATTCTTAAGAGTTTAAACTGCCAGCTGCAATTAATCTCCAATAGCCTTTTACAATTTAGAGGACACATAGGATTGGCGCTCTCCATCATAAAATAGTCTCACCTTGTCAATGTCATTAAACTACATGCTTTATGGACTTAATGGTAAATAACACATTATTAATCATATTGTGCCTTCTCTTCCTTTGTTAGGCACTGTTTACTCTGCTGTATTGTTCTGTTGAGCGTGCATTGCTGTGCTATTCTTTCCTATCAGTAGGATAGTTGGTTTGATAATGGATATCAGGGACAAAAAGTTCTCACTATTTGCCCACAACAGGACTTCAGAGAAGAGTTCCTGCCAGCTGGGTCAACAGTAACCACCCAACTGAATTTTACAGTGTGACTTAGAGGGGTTTTCCAGTTCTTATAAGGTGGGGTCAGAATCATGATCCCCTGACGATCAGCTGAGTAAGAAACCACGGCATTGTGAACTCTGCAGCTCTCAATTTACATTGTCTAAGCCACTGTTCAGATGAAAAAATCACCATATATTTTGTAGAGGTGATGAAAGGTATTGTCCCAATCAGACAGTCATTATAGGGATGTGGTGGGAGTATGACTCCGACTGATTTATTTGAGTTAGGCCATCAATTTATTAAACTTTATTACTTTTTAAAGGTGTTCTCTGATTTAAAAAAACAATTAAATTTATGGCCCTTATTAAGGATTCGAGTTAATAGAGCATGGTTTAAAGGAACAGACATGGCTGCAATTGGTCGGTCAACACTGACCGACCAATCACAGCCTTGGGGTGGTGGTAGCACCACCAACGCCCCTTATACCAACAGTTGGTGATTGGTTCAGTGCTATACAGCACCAATCATAGGGGACAGCAGCTATTCTTCCTGGATCACGCAAACTTTAGCTCGATCCTTTCTTCTATGACGAAAAACCATATGTCGTTTGCGGGATCCCCTTCCAGACCATTATGTATGGGTACGTCAAATGCCAGTAAGGGGTTGGAGCAGGTTGCCTCATGTTTTTTCCATACATTAGTTCTGTGGCAGAAATCAAACTTATCTTTGAACCAGTCTTACAACTAACTATTGATTGGATTGTTGTATAAGTTCCAGGAATTTCACTGACTGCCAAATACTTAATGGTATCTCTACTACTTCGTGAGTTAGCTGTTTTTATTAATGGGTGAAACGCACAAAGATTTCTCTACCTCCGAAAGACCACAACCAGCAAATTCAAATATTGAACCAAGGAAAAAAAACTACAAAAGTGGGACATTTACTTACTCAAAAACACTACAAAAGGCCATATTTACTACAGCTCAATGGCTGGGACTGGACTAAACCTCAGCTAGCAGGCAAACTCTGGACCGATATGCTATTGGGGAAAAATAACAGGTGCCCGCTAACTGCTGAGCAGCAGCTCAAACACCCTGCCAGGGGGAACAATTAGATTATAAAACAACATGCCACATTAACTGATACCTGTTCACACCAGCATGCAGAAAAGCCACAGTATAATGCTGGGAAGACTGCACCGATGCAAAAATACATACGATAGAATAACAACTAAAATACCTCTCCATGCATGAGGGGGAAGGTTGCTGGTTTCTACAAATGGCATATAAATAGGTGATACAGAAGGGTACCTTAAATAAGATAGTGTGGTACATCATGCTGACTTACATCTTTTAGATGAGACATACTATTAGATTAGTCGGGCCTGCCTAGCATTTTCTGGAGGTCCAGCTCAAAACACAGAAACCCTCCGTCCCAGCATTCTGGGAAGTAAAAAAATGACCTATTGGAGAAAAATGTTAAATAGAGGTATTATGGTTACAGTGACATGGTACGCAAGCTCGCAACCGGCTCAACGATCCTCATGTCTTGTGTGTCCTACACTGACAATTTACAGAATAAAAACACATACAAAAATGTACATTACTTACTCAAACAAACAATACAATGGCCCCTTTCCCCAATTAATGTGCGCACCGCACATTGACTACATTGCGTGGTTGGTGATGGCTGTGACTTGACTCATTGAGCAAGGGTGATTCTTCGCCTGAAAACACCGTATGCGCTCTCAGTGTGTCTATCACCACGCTTGACTGTGCACAAGATTTTATCTTGTGTCTGTTTTTCTGTTTTGGAAATAAATGTTACAGTTTTAATTTTGAATATTCTTTGCATGATGGAATCTACATTTTTTGTTTCATCATATAGTTTGAGATGGTGCGAATCTAAAAATTCCGATTCGGTCACTTCGCCGATTTTCCTGACATAATTCGTTTCATTTCCGATTTATTCGGCACGATCGCGTTAAAAAAGAGCTATTTCCAGGCTGCAAAGAGCGCTGCAGGGTGCTGTTAGAACGTGTGTTGCCATGCTTAAATTTGCGAGGAGATTGGTTTGTTCTTCATACAAAGGTTGTGTTTAGTATGACACGCAGATGACTGCCGCGCTCTTAGAATCGCTTTCACTCATAACATTCCCATGGGCACATTAAGTAGGGCAAAAACTGACCAAAAAGCTCAAGAGGGATGTTGCTGATAAAAGTCATGCCAGCGACAGCTGGAAAAAAAAACAAGCCTGAGAGCTAAGGTGGCAACATTAGTGCAGCAGTTGTGGGAGGGTGGTGTCGGCGGCGGCCTGACCACAGCAAGCATGCGGTTCAGACAGTGGCACAATGACATTCTGCGAGGTGGCAAACACGAGGAAGTGCCACAGAGTGGCACACATGATCTGAGAGCGGAGGTACGGCGCAGCAGTATGAGGTCAGGGCAGAGTGGCCACAATGACATTCTGGAGGTGGCCAAAAAACTGGCGGAAGCCACAGAATGGCACTATCACACAGTGTGGAGGTCACGGCGGGCAGCAGTATGGAGCTCAGGCAGTGGGCACAATGACATTTCTGGAGGTGGCAAAACAGTATTAGGCCCAGAGTGGACAATGATTACTGTGTGGAGGTCACGACAGCAGCAGCATGAGATCAGGCAGTGGCACATGACATTTCTGGAGGCGGCAAAACAGTATTAGGCCACAGAGTTGGCACAATCACACAGTGTGCGAGGTCACGGCAGCGCAGCAGTATGAGATCAGGCAGTGGCACAAATGACATTCTGGAGGGGGCTAAACAGTATTAGGCCACAGAGTGGCCAATCACACAGAGTGGAGGTCAACGGCGGCAGCAGTATGAGATCAGCAGTGGCCAAGATATTCTGGAGGCGGCTAAACAGTATTAGGCCACTGAGTGGCCACATTGATACAGTGTGGAGGTCACGACAGCAGCAGCATGAGATCAGGCAGTGGCACAATGACATTCTGGAGGTGGCCAAAACAGGAGGAAGCCACAGAGTGGCACAATGATCTGAGAGCGGAGGGTCACGCGGCAGCAGCATGAGGTCTAGGCGGAGTGGCACTATGAAACAGTGTGGAGGAACTGGCAGCCGACCACAGCAGCAGCATGAGTGTTCAGACGTGGCACAATGAACAGTGTGGATGTCACGGCCAACAGCAACAGCAGCAGCAGCATGAGGTATAGTGTGGCACAATGACAGAGTGGTGGCTGGGGTGAACAATACCAGTCCTGGTAAGATGGTGGTAGGCAGATGGGAAACTGGCAGCAGATGTGTGGCATCAGGGTGGGTGGCGGCATCAGGTAATAGTGGCTGAGGCAGGTTGTTTGAACCTGAACTGATGGCCTAAGGCATTGGTGTGTGGAAATCCTGGCCGATCCACGCTGATTTCATCTTGACAGGTTCAGTCGTTCACATTTCCCGTTGGACAAGGGGTTCTCCTTGGGGTAACGATTGGCCCCCGCCGCATGAACACCTGCTCTGATTGCCACACTTACTGGCCGGGCAGGACAGCTTCTCCTCACTGCAAACTCGGCTAGTTGTCGGCCACCATCAGTTTGGTGCCTAGGTTGTACAGGGATCTTCTAAGTGCAACTGCAGGTGCAGGAGTGTGGCATGTAGGGGCCACAACTGTTGGTTACGGGACCGCTCAGGTCCTGCTGCTGTGGCGTATGCCCTCCAACTAGGCGGGTGATGGAAGCTTGCTCATCATGACTCCAGACTTAGGTTACTACTGATGGAGCTGGTAATGTTCCTTACCCCCCCCGACCTTCCCCCAGCCAGCCGCGGCAGTAGGACGTGAGCGCTGAGGAAACCCGTTCAGACCTGTCAGAGTGAGGGCGATGCCGCACATAGGCAGCACGGGCCAACTGATTACGGAGGATTTCCCTTAGTATTAGAGGTTTGTTTTCCCTCTCCAATAGTGGGGAAAAACGGCTCCCATTTTTGGACCGGCTTTAAGCGAGGGTCCAATAGGGTGGTGAGACAGAAGTCCATCCCTCTGCAAGTTGCCGAATTTTGTTTTTTCGGTGTCACTAGCCAGGCAAATAGCAAGCTGGGGCCACTGCACAAGTGGAACTCGAAGGGGCTCCCCTGACTCCTTTTCCACTGTATACTGCCCACGGTGCTTGGGGGTACTCTGCTGTCCTTCCTCTCTCCATCTACCGCCTACAGCTGACTCCTGCTCCTCCTCTCTTGTCACCTGGGTAGAAAAATACACTCATTTCACCAGACAAAGCATTTTCTGCTCCATGTCCTCTCCTCCTCCTCCATTTCAGGAGTCCCACGGATCATGTGGCCACGAGATGTAGTCGCCACGTATCCAGTCCCGGCCCAGACAGATTATTCAGCATCTGTTCCAGACATGAAGAGTGGAATGATGTTATTCTCCCGTAGTCTGGGCGACTGACAAATTACGTCGCCTCCTCGAATGGCCTCAAACTAAAGGCAGGTGTCACGCATGAGCTGCACTGGCTAACATCAAAGTTAACAGGGGAGTACTTCTGTCCTGCCTGGATCATCAAATTAATCGATTTTAATGCTGTCTGTGTTAATACAGTCTGGTTCCAACATGTGCAGGTGGAATTCAGCGGGTGGAAACATCGAATATCAGAGTGTGTTGGGGGGAGGCAGTTCTGCCGTCTTGCAACTCGAGGAGGGTGTTCCTGGCTTTGTAAATGAATGGATACAGTGCAATGCACAGGTTTTCCTGGCCATTTTCTGAATGTTCTGAAGAACGGTTGGAAGACTTCAGGAACCTTTCACACCAGATTGAACACTTACGCCATGCAGGGCGCATGGACATCCCTCCTCGGTTTTGCAGCGCGGACACCATGTTCCTCCATGGTTACGTCACCATGGTTCGATTTGCAGTTGGCGTGCGGAGAAAGCCACACATTGATTTATTGCTGCCATGTACGCGGAGCAGTTCCATCCCCTGTGTGACTTCGTTTCGCCGAGGCAAGCCAGGTGTTTAGAACTGCATGATGCCACGCTGTGCCCTACACATGTTGTATGATGGGTGCAGTACTTGGGAGGCTGAGATGGTTGGTGGTGGTGGAGGAGGAGGCGGCGGACATTGGCGAAGGTGCAGAGTTTGACAAACGTGGAGGGAGAGAATAGCGGGCGTTCTCATTGTCAGTTGTTGGAGCGTGTGCATGGGCAAGGAAGCCATTCACCCAGTGGGCGTTAATAAGGACTTGTACTGGACCCTGACAGATAGTTACAGCTCCAGACATGCGCTGCCGTGCACTTGGAACAAAAACCGATAAGCTCATGGAGCTGACCCCCTTTCTGTTCTTACATATTTATGAAGTGTGGTACTGCCTTTTTGGAAAAGAAATTACGGTTGGTACTCATCCATATCGCTAGGCACAAGCCATTAGATTCTCTGAACGGTGCAGAGTCTCACCATTTGGAATGGGAGAGACTGCAGTACCAACACTTGGACAGGAGTCGGTCAGCTGCTGCACCTTAGGATGGTTGGAGCATACTGTTGTCTCTTGCAATCGCATCGCTGAACGAATGCTGGCGCCGGATGAGTAGGCGAGGGAGCAGTGAGCATCTGGACCGGGAGATGATGTCAAAGAGAAACTGCTCCCTTCTTCCAGGGGGGTGGAGCTTCTGACTTAGGCTGCAATGGCATGCATGCAATGGGCGATTGCTGCTGTGCTGTTGCTGCGGCGGCAGGATGGACCACCACATCTGAGTCTCGTTTTCCCAGGCACCGGATGGTGGACGCTCGCATGTGTGGTCGCAGGGCCGTGGTTGACAACGGTAGCTCCATGGCCACGCCTTAACTTTTCAGCCAACAGATTTTCTACATATACCCATATTCGGCTCCTCTGGTGTCTTAGCAAAGAATTGCCACAAGCCGAGTATCGGATTTACACCAACGTTCGCACTGAGTGAACTACTGCCGCCGCTGCTCGCTGAGCACCCTGTGCTGCTACTTTCTTTGGAACTGCGAAGTGGGTTTTTACCCGTGGCCGCTTGGCTCCCGAACCTCACTTGCTTGCTATCCTGTGACTCACGGCCAAACGACCCACTGTTCTCGGCTGCTGCTGCGGCTGACGCGCAAGTGACGCCCTCTTTCTCCTGACGATGGGATGAAGCCCTTGCCTCACCAGGCTCCCAAGTGCGGTCGGTACATCATCATCTATTTGTCGTTTCATCGTCACTGCTGTTCCTCATCTCCGGTCTTGGTATGCGAGGTGACCTCTCACAACATGACCTCCTTGCCAACTCTCCACATCTATTTTTGCGCCTACTGCAAGAAGAAGGGGCGATATGGCCCAATTTCTTCGCTGCCAAGTATGCTGCTGACTGCCCTTCCATCAAATTGTTCATTCGCTTATTATAGTGGCGCTCGAGCCCAGACCACATAGTGGGGAGATCTCTTGGCTGAGGGAAATCGGATGGCGGACAGACGCGGGGGCTGAAGGACAGGGTGAGGGCACGTCTGAACACCCGCTCCGGGCCATGCCAACTAATGGTTGTGTCTGAAAGTTCCAACCGACTTTGGCTGGGTTGTCAGATGTCATTGGGTGGAAGAGGTGACATAGGTCAAACCAAATCATGAACCTTGGGATGCTTGAACAACACGCCGGGCCGTAGATGTCAGCGGCATTTGGGGCCTCACGATGTGACACCTGCTGCGAAGTCCCCATGCATGTGCGGCGACCTGGGCCTGTTCCAGGAACTGTTTGTGCCTCTGCCACCTAGCAAGGTGCAGAGCCTGCCACCTCTCTGTCTGACATACTGTTTGTTCTAAATATGTACAGACCACTTTTGAGATGATATCTGTATAGCGATATAGATTACACACCTGTTTTGACTCCAATATGAACCAAGTAACTTGCTTGGGTAACCCTGGATTTAAATTGCGCTCCACAACAAATGGGGGGGGCCTGGAAATATTTATTGTATGTGTCGTTTAAAAACTCTGTGTGTTTTACCTAAATGTAATAGCACTAACAGGATTAATTAATCTCACGGACATGAATTAGGCTAAAGGAAAAAATTTATATATTTTGGCGTTGAAAAAGTCGGTTTTTTTTGTCAACACACCAGCACAACAACGCTTATTAACCTTGGATGTAAATTGCGCCAACGAATTAAGTCCCCACAAACTAGGAGCTTTGTAGCGTGTTTCTATTGCGTGTTTTCTAAGCGTCACATCTAGAGATACAGTTGTAATTAACCTTTGCTTGTGATTTAGGGGCTACAGGAAAAATTTATATATTTAGGCGTTTTTGGAAAAAGACGTTTATTTTTTCAGCACACAGCAAAACAACGCTAATTATACCCTGGATGTAATATTGCGCCAAAGAATTGAGGCACTCAAACTAGTAGCTTTGTGCGAGCGTGTTACATATTGCGTGTTTTCTACGCCACACAACAAGTGCTACAGTATTGTAATTAACCTTTGCTTGTGCATTTAGGCTACAGGAAAAATTTTTATATTTTGCGGTTGAAAGACGGTTTAGTTTTGTAGCACACCAGCAAACATCGCTTAATTAACCCCTGGATGTAAATGCGCCAAAGAATGGGTAAGCCGCACAAACTTGTAGTAGCCTTTGTAGCGTGTTACTATTGGTGATTTTCTACGCCACACAACTCGAGATACAGTTGTAATTAACCTTTGCTTAGTGAATTAGGCTACAGGAAAAATTTATCTATGATTTGGCGTTCGAAAAAGCGGTTTCTCTGGTCAGCACACAGCAAAACAACGCTTAATTAACACCTGGATGTAAATTTGCGCCAAGAATTGAGACGCTCAAACTAGTAGTTTGTAAGCGGTTACAATTGCCGTGTTTTCTACGCCACACAAACAAGAGATACGTTGTAATTAACCTTTGCTTGTCAATTTAGGCTACAGGAAAAATTTATATTATTTTGGCGTTGAAATAGACGGTTTAGTTTATCCAGCACACCAGCAAACAATCGCTTAATTAACCCCTGGGACGGGTAAATTGCGCCAAAGACTGGAGCGCACAGACTAGTAGCTTGTAGCGTAGTTACAATTGCGCCGTTTTTACGCACACAACTAAGAGATACAGTTGATTACCCTTTGCTTGTGAAATTAGCTAAGGAAAATTTAGATATTTGGCGTTGGAAAAAGGACGGTTTAGGTGTTGTCAGCACACCAGACAAAACAACGTTAATTAACCCCTGGATGTAAAGTGCGCAAAAGAATGGAGCCGTACAAACTTGTTGCTTTGTAGCGTGTTTCAATTGATTGTTTTCTACGCCACACAACAAGAGACTACAGTTGTAATTACAACCTTTGCTTTGAATTAGGCTACAGGAAAAATTTTTATATTTTGGCGTTGAAAAAGACGGTTTATTTTAGTCAGCACACCAGCAAACAACCACTTAATTAACCCCCTCTGGATTGGATGTTAATTGTGCCAAAGAATTGAGCGCACAAACTAGTAGCTTTTGTTAGCGTGTTTACAATTGCGCGTTTTCTACGCCACACTACATGAGATACAGTTGTAATTAACCTTTGCTTGAGTGAAATTAGGATACAGGAAAATTTATATTTTTTGGCGTTGGAAATAACGGTTTATTTTTGTCAGACACCAGCAAAACAACGCTTAAAATTACCCTGGATGTAAATTGCGCCCAAAGTATGGAGGCCGGCACTAACTGTTGCTTGTTGGTGTTTACAATTGAGTGTTTTTAGCCACATCAAGTGATCAGTTGTAATTAACCTTTGCTACGTTGAATTAGGCTACAGGAAACATTTATATATTTATGGCGTTGAAAAAAAGACGGTTTATTTTTGTCAGCACACCAGCAAACAACCGCTTATATAACATAGGATGGTAATTGCGCAAAGATGGAGCCGCAAATAGGGTAGCTTGGTAGCGTGTTACAATTGCAGTGTTTTCTACGCACACAACAAGAGATACAGTTGTAATTAACTTTGTTGTGAATTTAGGCTACAGGAAAAATTTATTATATTTTGGCGAGCTTGAAACTAAGACGGTTTCTTGGGGGTCAGCACACCAGCAAAAAAACGATTATGTAACCCCCTGGATGTAAATTGCGCCAATTGAATTGAGCGCACAAACTAGTAGCATTTGTAGCGTGTTACAATTGCGCGTTTTCGAAGCCACACAAAAGAGATTAAGGTGTATCTTAAATCATTTGATTGTGAATTAGGCCTACAGGAAAAATTTATATATTTTGGCTGTTAAAAAAGGGCGGTTTTTTTTTGTCAGCAGCCCCAGCAAAAACAATGCTTAATTTAACCTGGGATGTAAACTTGCGCCAAAGAATGGAGCCGCAAAACTAGTAGCTTTGCTAGCGTGTTACAATTGCTGTTTTAAACGCCACACAACAAGAGATACAGTTGTAATTAACTTTGTTTGTGAATTAGGCTACAGGAAAAATTTCTATATTTTGGGGTTGTAAAGATGGATTATTTTTGTAGCACACCAGCAAAACAAAACGCTTAATTAAACCCCTGGGATGTAAATACGCAAAGATTGGAGAGCGCACAGAAACTTCAAGTAGCTTTTTAGCGTGTTACAATTGGGGTTTTCTCGCCACACACACGAGATACAGCTACTTGTACAGTAACTGTGCATTAGTGAATTAGGATCAGGAAAAATTTATATATTTGCGTGAAAAAGACGGTTTCTTGGGTTCAGCGCACCAGCTAAACAACGTTAATTATCCCCTGGATGTAAATTTGCGCAATAGAATTGAGCAGCCAAAAATGAAGTGGTATTTTGTATTGGTAAAAACACTGTTTCTTTAAATGATTCACACAGGAACTGGCTTAGATCCACTTGGATATTGTATGCTATTTATATGCAGCTGCAGTGGACGCACACTGATTTCAGATCCAATACCCAAAAAATTCAGAAATAGAACTTTAAGGAATAGTCTCTGAGACAAGTGAGGAACCCCACAGAATTCGCTATATAAATCAATTCTTCAGGTATGTGCTATCAGCCTGCGGCAGCACCTTCCCTGATGGCACAGTGAGAGGAGGTGGTGAGCTCCCTGCGGCGCGCTCGGTCTTATTATAGTGCGGTGACGTCACTGAAGCCGTTGGTTCTTGATTGGTTCATCTTGCTGACAAGTCATGCAGGCTATGCCCCCTCTTCCTCCCAGAGTGCTTTGCCCATGTCATCGCCATGTGTCGCAGCCATTTTATCATCAAAAGCACACTTCGTTCAACGAAGTACCCCCAAGTTAGATCTTCGACTTCCGAACCGAGTTTTCCTGAAATTCTAAATGAATTCCACTTCGTTAGAATCGATTCGCCCAGCTCTAATTATAGTACCTTAATTGCTTGGATTGACTTCTGTGTATGTACATGTGGCTGGAGCTGGTGAAACTTTTTTTGACTGCATCCAGTCTGGATGCAAGCTGGCTGATACGAGCAAGAAATAGCTTTTCAATTGCGGTCGCTCATTGCCAAGTGCGGTCCGGCCCTACATGTGAATGAGGAGGGCGGCACTAGCGCCGTCTTCCTCATTCACTTCTATGAGAGTTCCGGGTATAGCCGAATATGTGCCATTTCAGAATAGTCCAATGCTTTGCTTTTAGCCATTCTTGGATGTGTTTAGCTGTGTGTTTGGGTTATTATACTGTTGAAGGACCCATGACCTGCGACTGAGATGAAGCTTTCTGACACTGGACAGAACATTCAGTTTCAGAATGCTTTGATAGTCTTGAGATTTCCTGGTGCTACGGGAACCGGCGAGAAATGCCACCATTTCTCTTGAATTAATCTGGTGATACATTCTTCTACTAATTTTTTTGGTATATAAGGAGCAAGTCAATTTTTCTTTAGGGCCATTGAAAAGGCCTCAACTAAAATTGGTGTTGGGACTGTATTCCTTCCTGGTTCATCTGTGTATGGAGTAATTATTGCCTGCGATCATATATACTATTTATTACTTCCTCTTTGCACTGATTTTCATTTATGTTTTTTCCTTTGGTTTTAATTTTTAAGGTTTCCCCATACTTTTGACACTTCGCACAAATTTCTAATACTTGGGTCAGTGGGTTTTAAATTAAATTTTCCCCCATTTTGTATTGTATTTTTAAAAAATTTTTAATACCCGTTGATTATGCAAATTGAATGATCTCATGTTTTTATATAACTTTTTTTTATTTCCCTTAAAATTTGGTACTCATTTTATCTTTTTAAAGAAAATTTTCATCATTTTGCATTTGGGTTTTCCAAAAATTTATGACCACAAAAATACCCTCCAGGGAAAAAGTTCAGGTGTTTTTCCCGCAAATGTTTGGGGTAATTTCCCCGTACTAAAAAGAGCATTTCTTGGGGGCAGAAAATAAGAAAAACAAAAAAAATTTTCCTAACCCAAATTAAAAAATATTTTAAAATTAAAGTCAATAGTAAAAAATCATTTTTTAGATTTTTCTGCGGGCCCCCCTTCCCCCTTATATGTGGGTTGACATCCCTTTTTTCCAAATTCTGGGTGACATCACGGTCTGGAATGGGAGGAAAATTACATCACAAAAGTCCCTATTTTAATTTTCCAAACCTGTTTTTATTTTGGGGAGATTCATTAAAAAGTATAATTTTAAATAATAGAAATTTTAAAAATTTTGTTTAAAATAACTGAACTTTTTAGTCAAAGAAAAAAAACAGAAATTGGGATATTTACATTTTTTTTTTAATTTATTTTAAAAAAATATTAAAAAAATTATGAACCCCCAAAAGTGAAACCTAAAAAATATGTTTGGGGCCCGTCTAATTAAAAAAAATACACCAAAAAGGGTATGGAAAAAATCACGGCCTAGGCCCCAAAAGTTTAAAAAAATTATCTAAAAAAAAGGGGTAAACTTAAAAAAAAGAAAAAATGCAAAAAAATTGGGTTTAAAGGGGGAAAACTGGGTTTTTTTGAAAATTTACATGTGGGGGGTGGTTTGTCTAATTCTGTCATTTTTAAGAAACACAACTAGTACTGCATGTTAAAAAAGCTTTGGAAATGGGTTTTTCTTTTGCCTTTAATTTTTGTGGTTTTAAAGGGTTTGGAAATAATAAACCGCTTGAAAATGCATGTTTAAAATTTTTATTTTTATAATTTTTAATGTTATATGAAAACTTTCAAAAGTAAAACGGTTTTGCTAGGTAAATACGGACATTATGTGTAAAATTGGGACTTTCCCGAAAATGGTGATGTTATCCCCAAAATGGAGGATTAAAGAAAGATGTCAAACCCCCAAAATAAGGAATTGGGGGGGCAGCAAAACATAGGAAAAGATTTTTTTACTATTGACAGTTTAATATAAATTTTAAAAAATGTTAGGTAATTTTTGTTTGTGTTTTTTCTATTTATTCTTGGGTTCCCGAAATTTTCTCTTTAGTAAAAGGGGGGGAGCAGAATCCCCTGAGGAACACCTTTAAAATTTTTCTGGGGGTGGGGATCTGGGTAGGGAGTAACTTTTTGATTTATTTCCCTACCTGTGCTCCCCCCACTTGTATAAAACCCCCCCCCATATGTTTTGGTAAAGGGTTAAAGTGAAAGGGGATCTGGTTTTAAAGGTTTAAAAAGCAGATCCTCCCAAATTTAAGTCAGTTATATTAAACAAAAACTATTTCCTCCTACCCCAAAATTTTTTTTCACTTACTGTTGATTGCTGTTTCCCTTTTAGGGGTCACCCCCAAATTTATTTATGTTGTGGAGCGAGAAAGGGGGGAGGGAGGGGGTAGGTCATCATTTCTAAGGTCAAAAGCATTTTAGTTTGAACATAAATGTTAGACTCTGTTCTATTCATAATGGAAGCTTTGTTTGCTGTGGACATTTTAAAATCTTATCCAAATTGATACATGAGGGTTCTGTTGTGTTTCCATTATTCCTGTTCAATGAGGAATTTCTTGCTTATTTAAAAGCCAGGATACTTGAGAATAAGCGGAAAACTAAGACTTTAAATATCGGGTTATTTTTAGTTACTATAATCCTATGGGATAGCAATTTAGTTTCTGGATATTTGGAGTTGGTGATGGTGAGTGGACCTTGACCACTTGATTGGAACTCTTGAGCACTTGAACACCCTAACAAACCAGGAGAAGACAAATAACATAAATCTATAGGAATGCTTTTGAAATATTATAGGAATTGCACATCCAACACTAGTGGGGATATGCATGAAAGGGGCGGCACCAGTTTTTTGGTGTGATGTCCACCAAAAAAAACTGTTGTTGCCCCCTGTCCGACAGATGTGTGAAATGTCTTGGTCTTTTGACAAAAACTGGCACACATCCAACATCCTCAACACTTTTGTCTGTGCCAATTCTAAGAAGTGTGTCACAGCACATTCATAAGATTAGACACATTTATGACTGTGTCCCAATAGAATGTGGCGCAAAACTGTGGTAAAAATCACTGCTAATTTCAAAGTGATGAGGCTGAGCCCAAAGTTGTCATAGACGAACTGTAATTGTCAATAGGCAAAGAAATATAAATTCTTTCCCAACCACTCAAGTAATAAAAGCTAACTACTGATAACTATAAAACTATATACAATTAAATATTATAAAATTAATCAAAAATTGTATAATATAAAATTAGTCTAAAATTATATAATATAAAATTATAAAACCAATACAGCATCTACAATAAATCCCGTTCTCAATCAGGTATTTACAGAGTTATCATAGTATTATTGGTGATTGCAAACACATCACAGCAGTCTAGAAATGAAAAGAAAATCTGTTAGAATATTATCTCAGTGAATATAAAGTAGGGTGGTGATGGTGCTTGGCACACTTCAGGTCCCAGCAAGATCTTGGGTGTTGGCTACTGCCGTATGTAGAATATAGGCTGAGAGCAGGAAAATTAAATTTCAACAGTGATCGACATCTGATTAAAATTTATTTAATTTAATATAGGAAAAGTTAAACATTTAAAAATGAAAATAAAAAATGCTGATAAAAAGTTTACACAGCATACAAAATCCTAACTTACCAAACCACTGACCTGTATTTAGAGCAACAGAAATTAACTTACAATTTAAAAGTACAAAAATATAATTTCATGAAATTTTACATAGAAAAATGAAAATATTAAAATATGAATGCCCTTTTATTGTTCATATAATTAATTTTTCATGCTGTGATGTCTTTGCAAACTCTGATTATACTACAATAACTCAGTAACTACACGATTGAGAATAGGATTTATTGTACTGGTTGTACTGGTTTTATAAATGTATAAATAAATGTAAGTTAGTGTATATTACTTTAGTTTCGTTATTTAGGAAAGAATTTTTTGACAATAAGGGCATGTTCCCACGGCACAGGTTTTCGGCCGTTTTTTCAGTCGGTTTGCGGTTTTCCAGACTGCCTGAAAAACCGGCCGAAAATGAGCACAATGGTGCGCTATGGAAAACCCATGCAGCAGTCCCCACTGCACGGGTTTTCCGTCGGGCACAATCTGTGCATCTCAATGTGAAGGGGGAGGGCTTTTCTCTGCTCATCGCGGAGAAAAGCCCCCTACCCTTCGCGGCCGTGGGGACGGCCGAAAAACAGGACAGGTTCCGGCCGACAAACAGGCCGGTATTTGTCCTGTGCAGTGGGAACGCACTCTAAGAGTTTGTTTAGCCCCAGTTGCCTGTCAGGAAGTCTGTTGAGTCTTTTCTGCTGCACCAACCATGGCACTTACTATGCGCCACATTTATGAACGTCTGTCCGTCACTTTCATATATACTGTCAGATGCTACACTTTTAATACATGTCCCCCTAGGTATCTAGAACCAATGCAAGATTATATAGATTTAGATAATTTTATGATGAGGGATGGAAACAATTAGAGATGGCCGAATTTCTCAAAAATTCGGTTCGGTCACTTCGCCGAATTTTCCGACAAAATTCGTTTCGGTCCGAATTACTTCGGCACGAATCACGTTAAAAAACGCTATTTCCAGGCTGCCCAGAGCCTGCGGGGTTTGCTGTAGAATACGTGTGCCATGCTTAAATATGCAGAGGGAGCTTGGTTTGGTTTCATACAATGTTGTGTTTTAGTATGGACACGCACATGACTGCCCCCGCTCTTAGAATCGCTTCACTATAAAATTCCCTGGGCACTTAAGGGGCAAAATGACCAAAAAAACTCAAGCGGGAATGTACCCTGATAAAGTCATGCTAGCGAAAGCTGGAAAAAAAAACTGGAGAGCTCAGGTGGCCAACTTAGTGATAGAGTGTGGAGGTGACGGCGGCACCCACAGCAGCATGAGGTCAGGCAGTGGCACAATGCCCATTCTGGAGGCCCGGCAAAAACAGTATTGGGCCCACAGAGTGGCACAATCAGACAGGGTGGAGGTCACGGCGGCAGCGGGTTGAGGTCGGACAGTGGCAAAATGGCATTTGGAGGTGGCAAACAGTATTAGGCCACAGGTGGCACAATCACACAGTGTGGAGGTACGGCGGCAGAAAGTATGAGGTCAGACAGTGGCACAATGACATTATGGAGGCGGAAAAAAAAACAGTATTAGGGCACAGAGTGGCACAATAAACACAGTGTGGAGGTCACGGCGGCCAGCAGTATGAGGTCGACAGTGGCACCAATGGCATTCTGGAGGTGGCAAAACAGTATTAGGCCACAGGTGGGCACAATTCACACAGTGTGGAGGTCACGGCGGGGGCAGTATGAGGTCAGGCAGTGGCACAATGACATTATGGAGGCGGAAAAAAAAAAAAAAAAACAGTATTAAGCCACGAGGGGCACAATCACACAGTGTGGAGGTCACGGGGGCCCAGCAGTATGATGTCAGGCAGTGGCACAATGCGATGATGGAGGCGGCAAAACAGTATTAGGCCACAGAGTGGCACAATGATACCGTGTGGAGGTCACGGCGGCAGCAGTATGAGGTCAGACAGTGGCACAATGACATTATGGAGGCGGAAAAACAGTATTAGGCCACAGAGTGGCACAATCCCGCAGTGGGGAGGTCACGGCTGCGCGGGTATGAGGTCAGACAGTGGCACAATGACATTATGGAGGCGGCAAGACAGTATTAGGCCACAGAGTGGCACTATCACACAGTGTGGTGGTCACGGCGGAAGCAGTATGAGGTCAGGCAGTGGCACAATGACATTATGGAGGCGGCAAAACAGTATTAGGCCACAGAGTGGCACAATGATACAGTGTGGAGGTCACGGCGGCAGCAGTATGAGGTCAGACAGTGGCACAATGACATTATGGAGGTGGAAAAACATTTTTATGGGACAGTGTGGCACAATCACACAGTGGAGGTCACAGCGGCAGCAGTATGAGGTCAGGCAGTGGCACAATGACAGTATGGAGGCGGCAAAACAGTATTAGGCCACAGAGTGGCACAATGATCCCGTGTGGAGGTCACGGCAGCAGCAGTATGAGGTCAGACAGTGGCACAATGACATGAAGGAGGTGGAAAAAAACAGTATTAGGGCCAAGGTGGCACAATCCCCACAGTGGAGGTCACGGCGGGCAGCAGTATGAGGTCAGGCAGTGGCACATGAAAAATTCTGGAGCTGGCAAAAAAGGGAGTAGGCCAAAAGAGTGGTACAAGACACAGTTGGAGGGCACGGCAGGAGCAACAGCAGCAGCATAAGGTCAGACAGTGGCACAATGACACAGTGTGGAGGGCACGGCAGCAGCCACGGCAGCAGCATGAGGTCAGACAGTGGCACAATGACAAATTCTGGAGGTGGCAAAAACAGGAGTAGGCCACAGTGTGGAGGGCACGGCAGCAGCCACGGCAGCAGCATGAGGTCGGACAGTGGCACAAGGGACACGTGTGGGGGGGCCACGACGGAGTCACAGCAGCGGGCTGAGGTCAGAGGAGTGGCACAAATGACATTCTGCAGGTGGCAAAATAGTATTAGGCCAAGAGCGGCACTTTGACTGAGAGCGGATGTCTCGGCGGCAGCAGCATGAGGTCAGGCAGGGGCAAATGACAGAGAGGGGGGGGGGTGATGACAGGAGCAACAGCATGAGGTCAGAGAGTGGCACTAATGACATTCTGGAGGTGGCAAAACAGTACCAGGCGCAGAGTGGCACAATGACACGTGGGATGTCACGGCAACACAAACGCAGAAAGCAGCATGAGCACATAGAGTGGCACAATGACAGAGTGTTGAGGTGGGTGGCAATACCAGTCCCTGGTAAAGATGGTGGTAGGCAGATGGAGAAACTATCAGCAGATGTGTGGCATCAGGCGGGTGCGGCATCAGAATAGTGGCTGAGGCAGGTAGTTTGAACCCAGGACTGACGCCTAAGGCATTGGTGTGTGGAAATCCTGGCCGATCCACGCCTGATTCATTTTGGGACAAAGGTCAGTCGTTCAACATTTCCGTGGACAAGCGGGTTCTCTTGGGGTAACGATGGCCCCCGCCGCACTGAACACCCGCTCTGATGCCACACTACTGGCCGGGCAGGGCAGCTTCTCCACTGCAAACTCGGCAAGTTGCGGCCACACATCCAGTTTGGCTCCCCAGTAGTCCAGCGGTCTTCTAACTGGGGTGGCTGAGTGTTTGTCCAAGTAGGCCACAACTGTTGGTTCAGGGAATGCTCCAGGTCCTGCTCCCTGCTGGTGACTGCCCTCCTCACTAGGCGGGTGAAGGAAGCTGCTTCATTAGTGACTCCAAAATTAGGTTACTGCTGAGGGAAAGTGGTACGGCTCCTACCCCCCACCTTCCCCAGCAGCCGCGGCAGTAGTACGTGGAGCGCTGGGAACCCCCGGTCAGACCTGTCAGAGGGAGGGACGATGCCGCACATAGGCAGCGGCCAACTGATTACGGGGGGATTTCCCTATAGTATTTGAGTTTGTCTTCCTCTCAATAATGCTGGGAAAAAGGCTCCCTTTTTGGGGACCGGTAGCGAGGGTCCAATAGGGTGGAGAGCCAGAAAGTCATCCCTCTGCCGGATGTGACTATTGGGGCTTTTCCCCTAGCCAGGCAAATAAGCATGCTGCGGGACATATGCACAAGTGACTCCGAGCGGCACCCTGCCTCCATTTCCACTGTATCCTCCCACGGTGCTTGGGAGTCATCTGCCTCGTCTTCCTCATCTCCATCCACCTCCTCCAGCTGCTCCTGCTCCTCCTCTCTTGTCACCTGGTAAAAAATCCACTATTTCACCAGACAATGCTTCTGCTCCAATGTCCTCCTCCTCCTCCTCCTCCTCCATTTCAGTCCCCACCGGACTCATGTGGCCACGAGATGTAGTGGGCCACATCTCCGCCCCCTGCCCAGACAGATTTTTCAGCATTTTTTCCGGACATGAAGCAGGGGGAATGACGTTATTCATCCCGTAGTCCTGGGGGAAATGACAAATAACGTGGCCTCCTCGAATGGCCTCAACAAACGGAGGTGTCACGCATGAGTTTGCCATGGCTGACATCAAAGTTACACAGGGGAGTACATCTGTCTGCTGGATCATCAAAAAATCGTTAATGGCCTTTTTTTGTTCATACAGTCGGTCCAACATGTGCAGGCTGGAATTCCAGCGGGTGAAAACATCGCATATCAGAGCGTGTTGGGGGAGGCCGTTCTGACGCTGCAACTCGAGGAGGTTCTGCCTGGCAATTTACGAATGGATAAAGAGCATGCACAGTTTCCTGGCCATTTCAGAATGTGCTGAAGATCGGTGGAAAGACTTCGGGAAACCTTTTTAAAAACCAGATTGAACACGTGCGCCATGCAGGGCGCATGGACCATCCCTCCTCGGTGCAGCGCGGACACCATGTTCCTCCCATTGTCTTTCACCATGGTTCGTTTTTGCAGTTGGCGCGGAGAAAAGCCACACATCGTTTTTCTTGCTGCATGACGCGGAGCAGTTCCTCCCCTTTTGTGACTTCGTTCGCCGAGGCAACTAGGTGTGAACTCGTGACACCGCTGTCCCCTACCATGTGGTATGATGGAGCAGTACTTGTGGAGGCTGAGATGGTGGTGGTGGTGGAGGAGGAGGAGGCGGACATTGGCGCAGGAGCAGCAGTTTGAAAAACGTGGAGGAGAAAGCGGGTCTCTGTCAAGTTGTTGGTGTGCCTGGGCAGGAAGCACATTCACCCAGTGGGCCGTAAAGGACCTCTACTGGCCAGGACCGTAGTTACAGCTCCAGACGTCCGCGCTGCCGTGTACCTTGGAACAAACCGATAAGCTCAAGGATGACCACACTTTCTGTTTAATATTTATGAAGTGCTGGTACTGCCTTTTTGGAAAAGAAAATTACGGCTTGGAACTCTCCATCTCGGCTCGGCACAAGCCATTAGTTTCTGAAAAGGTGCAGAGTCCAACAATTGGAAAGGGGGGGACTGCGTTTCCAACAACTTGGACAGGAGCACGGTCAGCTGCTGCACCTTAGGATGGTTGGACGCATACTGTTGTCTCTTTACAATCGCCTCTCTGAACGACTGCTGGCGCCATGAGTAGCGAGGAGCAGGAGCATCTGGACCGGGAGAGGATGTCAAAGAGAAAAAGCTGCCTTCTGCAGAGGTGGTGGAGCCTTGACTGGCTGAAATGGCATGCGTGCCACTGGCCGGCTGTGTGCTGCGCGGCAGGATGGACCACCCATCTGAGCCACGTTTCTCCCAGGCCACGGATGGTGACGCTGCATGTGATGACGCGGGGCCGTTGTGCCAACGTTAGCTCCTGGCCACGCTTCACTTTCTGCCCACAGATTCTACATATACCATATTCGGCTCCTCCGGTGTCTTAGCAAAGAACTGACACACCGCCCAGTAGCTGATTTTACCGCCCAACGCTCCGCACTGAGTGACTTTCTGCCGCCGCTGCCTCGCTGAGCCCCTTGCCGTATGTCTTGGGCCTGCGAAGCGGGTTTTCTACCCGTGGCCGCTTGGCTCCCGACCTCACATGCTGCTACCCTGCTGACTCACGGCCACACAACCACTTGGGTGGCTGCGCGCTGCCTGCGCGCAAGCTGACGCCCCTTCTCCTGACGATGATGAAAGCCCCTTGCTTCACGCGGGTCCCAAGTGCTGTCGGCTACATCATCTTCTATTTGTGTTTCATCGTCACTACTTTCCTCATCACCGGTCTTGGTAAGCCGAGGCTGACCTCTCACCACATGACCTCCCATGCCACTCTCCACATCTATACTTTGCCGCCTACTGCAAGAAGCTGGGGATATTGGCCCCATTTCTTCGCTGCCACGTAGCTGCTGACTGCCCTCCTCAATTGTTCATCCTCGCTATATAGTGGCGCTGAGCCCAGACCACATAGTAGATCCCTGGTGGAGGGAAACTGGATGGGACAGGGCGGGCTGAGGGCAGGTGAGGGCCGCTGACCCGCTCCCGGGCCATGCCAAACTAAGTGTTGTGTCTGAGGTTCCCTCCGATCTTGGTGGGTTGTCAGTGTATCTGGGAGGAAGAGGATGACCTAGTCAACCAATCAAGAACCCTTGGGTTGCTGAACAACACACGGCCGCTAGATGACAGCGGCAGTTGTGGCCTCACCGAGTGACCCCTGCTGCGACGTCCCCTTGCTGTGCTGCGACCTGGGCCCGTTTCAGAAATGTTTGTGCCACTGCCACTCGCAGTTGCAGAGCCTGCCACCTCTCTGTCTGACATGTTTGTTCTAAAATGTACAGACACTGTTTGATGAAGCTATCTGTTTTATGATAAATTACACCTGTTTTTGACTCCAAAAGAACCCAGTAAAAAAGCTTTGGGTAACCCCTTTGGGTATAAATTGCGCTCCACAAATGGCCAGGAAAAATTTACTTGTATGTGTCGTTTACAAGCACTGTGTTTTTTACTAAATGTTTAAAAACACAAACAGGCTTAATTAACCTTCGCTTGTGAATTTTTGCTACAAGAAAAATGTATATATTTCGGTGTTGAAAAAGACGGTTTATTTTTGTCCAGCAAAGCAGCAAAACAACGCTTAATTAACCCCTGGATGTAAATTGCGCAATAGAATTGAGCCACCACAAACTAGTAGCTTTGTAGCGTGTTACAAATTTCGTGTTTTCTACGCCACACAACAAAAAGATTTCGTTGTAATTAGCCCTTTTCTTGTGAATTAGGCTACCAAAAAAAAATATATATATTTGGGTTGAAAAGACGGTTTATTTTTTGTCAAACACACCCGCAAAACAACGCTTAATTAACCCTGGATGTAAATTGCGCCAAAGAATTGAGCCGCCAAACTAGTAGCTTTGGTTGCGTGTTTACATTGCGTGTTTTCTACGCCACACAACAAGGAGATACAGTTGTAAATTTGCCTTTTTCTTGTGAATTAGGCTACCAAAAAAAATTTTATATTTGGCGTTGAAAAAGACGGTTTATTTTTGTCAGCACACCAGCAAAACAACCTTAAATTAACCCTGGATGTAATTTGCGCCAAAGAATTGAGCCGCACAAGCTAGGAGCGTGTTACAATTGCGTGTTTTCTCGCCAAACAACAAGAGATACAGTTGTAATTAGCCTGTGCTTGTGAATTAGGCTACCAAAAAAAAATATATATATTTGGCGTTGAAAAAGACGGTTTATTTTTGTCAGCACCAGCAAAAAAACGATTAAATTAACCCCTGGATGTAAATTGCGCCAAAGAATTGAGCCGCACAAAAATAGTAGCGGGGTTCAATTGCGTGTTTTCTACGCCACACAAAAAGAGATACACTTGTAATTAGCCCTTTTCTTGTGAATTAGGCTACCAAAAAAAAAATATATATATTTGGCGTTGAAAAAGGTTTATTTTTGTCAGAACACCAGCAAAACAACGCTTAATTAACCCCTGGATGTTAAAATTTCGCCCAAAAAAATTGAGCCGCCAAACTAGTAGCGTGTTACAATTGCGTGTTTTCTACTCCACACAACAAGAGATACAGTTTTAATTAGCCTTTGCTTGTGAATTAGGCTACCAAAAAAAAATATATATATTTGGCGTTGAAAAAGACGGTTTATTTTTGTCAGCACACCAGCAAAACAACGCTTAATTAACCCCTGGATGTAAATTGGCCAAAGAATTGGCCCCACAAACTAGTAGCTTTGTAGCGTGTTACAATTGCGTGTTTTTTCTACGCCACACAACAAGAGATACAGTTGTAATTAGCCTTGTGCTTGTGAATTAGGCTACCAAAAAAAAATATATATATTGGCGTTGAAAAAGACGGTTTATTTTTGTCAGACACCAGCAAACAACGCTTAATTAACCCCTGGATGTTAAATTGCGCAATAGAATTCAGCAGACAATAATGAAGTGGTATTTGTATTGTAAAAACGCTGTTTCTTTAAATGAATACAACAGGAACTGGCTTAGATCCCACTTGGATATTGAATGTATATGCAGCTGCAGTGGACGCACACTGGATTTCAGATCCAATACCCCAAAAAATCAGAAATAGAACATTCAGAGAAAAAGTCTCTGAGACAAACTGAGACACCCAAGAAATCGCTGTATAAAAAACAGTTCTTCAGAAAGCGCTATCACCCGCAGCAAACACCTTCCCTATCAGTACAGTGAGAGGAGTGTGAGCTCCCAGCGGCGCGCCGGTCTTATATAGTGCGGTGACGTCACAGAATCCCGCCGGTCTCTGATTGGCTTAATCTCTGCACATGTCATGCAGGCTATGCCCTTCTTCCTCCAGAGTGCTTTGCCCCATGTAGCGCCATGTGCTCGCAGCCTTTTATCAATCAAAAGCACACTTCGTTCACCGAAGTTTCCCAAAGTTCGACTTCGTTCCGAACCGAAGTTTTCCTGAAATTCTAAACGAATTCCACTTCGTTAGAATCAATTCGCCCATCTCTAGAAACAATACATTATATGTAACTAGGCAGCTCAGGGGTGTATACAGCAGATAGCAAAAGCTTGAGTTGCTTGCAGCCATCACAACAAAGACAGTTCAGTACCCAGCTCTCATTCCCTATATTTACTATTTTGCCATAGGCAAACTTAAACTCTATCAGTTCTCAATCTATAAGACACTAAAACGTAACTTTAATATGTACTTAACCTCTGTACACACTATTTAAAAACCTGATTTCTAACCTCAATTTTTCCCTTCCTACTTCTGAAGGAATAACTCCCTTTCCATTATCAAGTCTGGTGGAACCCCACCTACTAACAGGAAAACCTTATATACACAGTAATTTACTAACTCCAGTACGGGATCCCAAGCATACTACTTGGGCAGTTATCCCTATCTAATGGACATAAAACATATAAGGCTTTCTTGTAACACCCTCTGCAGCGGGTGATACTTTTAAATTGTGATTTCTCACCTCTGTCTACAAAGTATCACCCGCTGCAGAGGGTGTTACAAGGAAGCCTTATATGTTGTATGTCCATTAGATTAGGGATAACTGCCCAAGTAGGATGCGTGGGATCCAATACTGGAGTTAGTAAGTTACTGTGTATATAAGGTTTTCCTGTTAGTAGGTGGGGTTCCACCAGACTTGATAATGGAAAGGGAGTTATTCCATCAGAAGTAGGAAGGGAAAAATTAAGAGGTTAGAAATCAGGTTTTTAAATAGTGTGTATAGAGGTTAAGTTCATAATAAAAGTTACGTTTTAGTGTTTTATAGATTGAGAACTGATAGAGTTTAAGTTTGCCTATGGCAAAATAGTAAATATAGTGATTAATAGTCACTCTCTCTTGCGAGATTCCCATTTTTTTTGGAGATTAATTGACAGATCTCATTCCAACACATAACCTATAGCAGTTGAGCGTCTGCTTCCATGAAACATACACAACTCGAAATCTATCTTAGGTTCTAGTAACAGTTCTTCTGGAGAGGAAACTTTTATTACTTATAATACAGAATATAACAACAGTAATTTATATATCATTCTACTGAAGGTGACTTACATGACAATCAATAATCATAACAGTTTTGACAATGTAATATGTGTTATCATGTATGTTATCAAATATCACTTCTCTTGTGCTGCAGATTTTGAAATCCCTTGGTATCAGGAGGTAGCAGTGGACAAAAATGTCAATATTGATGAAAATAGGGAGAGGAGGCCGAGGAGGCCACGTCCGAGTAAGTAATTATCTTTTACATTATATCAGAAACTTGGGATGTAGAACATTTATGTTTCAGTATAACTGGAGTTAGTGTAAAGGAACATACGCACTGCAGGTGCTGTGTATGTTGGTGGTATACCTCAGGAGGATCTTTAGATACATACACCTGATGAATGTATGATGTATGCCAATACATAGGAATACAGTGGCCTACATCACCCATGGGCTCAAATCTTAAAAAAAAATAAAACTACTTTTTCATGGATGCCTCTGCATAGAATAGGAGAGTTGACTAAACTATTTTATACAGCAAAAGAAAGTAAACTAAAATATTTCGGCCACACAGAGGTCAAAAAGACACATAAAATGTCTTCAAATTCTTCATCCTAATAGATTTAGAAGAACTCAGGCGAGCGTGGCAAGAGCTTGAAGCCCAGGAGTCCGCTGGAGGCCCTGGTAAGTATTAAACATTGTATAATAGTTCTTCCTGTTGTTTTACTAAAAAAAATAATGATTGGTCATGACTGTTAGGCTATGTCTACACCGCAATGTTAAAATACCGTTCAAAGTACCGTTGTACTGCAGTTTTTTGTGTGGTTTACACTAAGTACCGCAGTCGGTTTTCGTATTTCCCACAAGCCCAGTACATTGAATGTACAGGAATCCATCAGGAATCTGGCGGAAGATTCAACAAGTTTTAAAATCCACCAGAATCCGGAGGATTTCAAAATCGACTAAAATAATCTGTACTGTGTAGACTACAACACAGAATTTTTATTGCTGTCTATGGGGCAAAGGTTACAGTCAGTTTTTCAGCGTATTCTAAATACTGAATCCGCCCAAAAGTCAGTGCTATGTAGACATAGCCTTATTATTGTGAACACCCTAGTGATCCATCAGTTGCCTGATAAAAGCGTTTTCATAATACTTACTAACCTCTTAACGACCGACCGACGTCTTTTGGTGGCCAACATTTCATGTCATTCGTCTGCAGCAATGTCTTTTTGACATTGCAAAAGACAACAAGGTTTGCGCCTCCCGGTGCCGCAGCAGCGCTGAGAACAGGGCTGTACTACACAGCCCTGTTCCCAGCACAGCTACTGCAAGTGCCTGGGAGCGGGGGATACTTTTTGATTGCTGCAATCATTGGCGCAGCGCAATCAAAGGGCTTTCCCCTGCTCTGTCAGGTGATCGGAACACCCGGTGAACCGACAGAGCCCGAGGAACGGCTGCACAGTCAGACCTGGGGATCCAGAGTAGCCCCAGGGCTGTCTGTGTAACAAGCAGCGATCAGGATAGACTGTGTGCTGCCCTGATCGCTGCCTGTGTCAAACTGACACTGATACTAATGTATTAGCATATATGAATATGCTAATACATTACTCAGTGTAAAAAAATTAAAACCGTTATCTCTTCAGGGGATTTAAAAAAACAAAGTTAAAAACATAAAGTGTAGAAAAAAAATTAAATAAAATAAAAATTTAATAAAAAATAATTGTGTATACATTACACACACAAAAAACCCTGCACATATTAGGTATCCACACGACCATAATAACCTGTATAACTAATCTAACAAGTTATTAAGTGTGAAATGTGAATGGTGTAAAAAAATTGAAAAAAAATTGAAAAAAAATCTGCAATAACTTAGAAGTGAACTTAAACTATTCCACCAAAAAGTACATCTTGTCCCGAACATCATTGAAAGTATAAAAAAGTTACCCTCACTGTGTGGGTTCGCCATTTGTCCAACATTTGTGGCACATTAAATCAATAAGCTTTGTCAGATGCTTTGATCTCATAAATTAGGAGGATATAATATGCAGTAAAGTTTGATATTTGATGTTTTTCATCCCCAGTGCTAAAAAGTAAAAGATAGAAGCGTATCCCCATCCCAAGACCATGTATTGGGAGAGCTGATAGCCAGTCATTATAATATGACTATGTTTTTCTCCTCGCCTTCCAAGAGCCATAATACTTTTATTTTTCCATCTACATAGACATATGAGGACTTTTAGTTTGCAGGACAAGACCTCTTTCTAATGGTGCCATTCACCGTACCATAGAATATACTAGGAAACCACAAAAATATTCTAAGTGGCCAAAATGTGCAAAAAAAAACTTACTTGTGCCATGTTTGTGGAGATTTTGTTTTACAGCATTCAATCTTTGGTATAAATGATGTTTTATCTATACTCTGCAGGTAAATATGATTCCGACAATAGCAAATATGTAGGGTTTTCATTATGTTGTAGCACTATAAAAAAATAAACATTTTTAAATTTTTTTAAAATTTGCGCTATAGCGCCATTTTCTGCGACCAATTACTTTTTTGTACTTCAATCTATGGACCAGAGTGAGGGAGTATTTTTTGCGGCCTTATGTGTATTTTTATTGGTACTATTTTGGGATAGATTAAACTTTTTTGATAATTTTTACTCCAAAAGTGATGAAAAAAAACATGATCTTGTTGCTTGGAATTTTTTTTTTCTGTTCAGCGTACAGGATAAGTGATCCTATCTTTTGATAGATTGGAGATATATAATATATATATTTATATATATATATATATATATATTATATATGTAATTTTTTTTCACTACACAGTAACATGATGTCCCCATTGGATACTTGACCAGTAGGGGCTCGACTGTTAGTACACATTTCTGCAATCCTGCTACATAGAACCTTTGCACTTTTGTCTCTAATCCTGTTGGTGCCTAGCATTGGCACTTCTGGCCTGTCTGGTCAGCTGCTACTGCTAGGGACTGCTCTGAGGTCACACCTGGTGGCTGTCGGGAAAGCTTAGTTACGCCCCCTCGGAGCAAGCCCAGCAGTTGTCCAGTGGGTCCACTACCCGCTCACCCGTTACAATGCCCTTTTTCTTTCAGTCTTCTTGCAGGGAGCCCAGGAGAGGTAAGCTGTGTCAACCTTTCCTTTTTTGGTGGTGGTGCTGTATGGTGGTTATTGCTGCTGTGCAGGTGTGCCAGGGAGCTAGGTCTGGCATCGGTGGGGCTGTTGGGCCACTGGGCTGTGCCTCTTATCTGTGTGGCTTTTGCTGTGTTGGTGGCTGCCATACAGTGCTGCCCCCATTTAGTGTAGTGACCCACTTTATAGAGGTCGCTGTGAAGTGGCAAGTGGGCTTATATGTTTTGATCAAAAAGTATACAAGGAACTTCATGTTCATATTTGTAAAGTTTTGCTGAGAAGCAGTAGATCAAAGTATAGTGTGAGGATATGCGGTCCATGCCTCTCCCTTCCAGATTTGATTACATAGAACCTTACCAAAACCAGGACATTCCAATATGTCCTGTGTTGATAAGGGGTTAAAGAGTTCAGGTGAATATCATTAACTTCTTAACCGCCTGCTGACTTTTGACGTCGGCTGGTGCGGGTCTGCGCTGCAGACATCGGGGTTTGCGGTCCCCGGGCCTTGGAGCAGTGCTGGAATCAGGGCTGTACTACACAGCCCTGAACTCAGAGCATTCATTAGCTGCAACGGGAAGCGGGGAAAATCGGCTCGCCGATGCTTTAACCTTTGATATTTTTTTGGGCCAGGATTGAGGGGAATTATTTCCCTTAATTTCAAACCCACCAAAGGACGGGACCAAAAATTTTCAAAAAATAATATAGGGTTTCCTGCTCTGTCATGTTGACGGAGTACGGACCGGGGACTGAAAGAGCAGGGGGAAACATTGACACAGACCGGGTCAGGGGCAATAGTAGTATACCCAGAGCTGTCTGTGTATCAACGCCAGTGACCAGGACAGGACTAGTGTGCTGTCCTGATCAACTGCCTGTGTCATACTACCACAGATTATAATGTATTAGCATAAAAATGGTTGGGTGGATATGGATTTTTTTTTTAGTGGGTGGTCTTTTTTTTTTTTTTTTTTATTTTTGAATATGCCTAATTATAAAAAGTTTTTTTTGATAACTAAGTGTGGCGGCGTGAAAAAAAAGTAAAAATAAAAAATTAAATAAATTAACCGGTTTTTTTTTTTTTCTCCTTTTTTACCACCCCCTTTCAATAATATAATTGGGCGATTTAATAAAAAAAATTAAAAAAAACAGAAAAAGTGTAAAAAAATAAGTATTTAATAAAATTATGCATATATTACACACACGAAAAAACCTACACATATTAGGTATCCACACGACCGTAATAAACTGTAGAATTAATCTAACAAGTTAAGTGTGAAATGTGAATGGTGTTAAAAAAAAATATATATATTTTTTAATGTTCTGCAAGTATTTATTAAGTGAACTTAAAAGAATTTTTTTTCCCTCATAAAGTACAACTTGTCTCTAATTAAAACGAGGGACGGCCTCATAAATCTGCGTCATGAACAATAAAGTTACAACTGTTGAAACGCAAGGAGACGAAAACTAAAAAAAATGTTCTGGTCATTAACTACTTTTTAGGCGTTCGGGTTAAAGGGATTCCCCATTTTCACAAACTGCTCCTCAGCCGGTTGGAAGAGTTTGGCGAATTTCTCAAAAATTCGGTTCGCTCACCTTGCCCGAACTTTTTCACCTCAACCGACAAAAATAATCTTCAGTTGCCGAATTTACTTTGGGATGAATCACGTTACTAAAAAAACAGCTATTTTCCAGGCGGCACTGTGAACTGCAGGGTGATGCTAGAATGTTGTGCCTTGCTTTAAAATATGCTGAGGAAGCTTGGTTTGGTCTTCTTACACTGATGTGTTTTAGTTATGACTGCACATGACTGCCGCCCCGCATATTAGAATCGCTTCACTATAAAATTCCACTTGGCCTTTAAGAGGACAAAAACTGACCAAAAAAATGAAGGGGGATTGTGCACTGATAAAGTCATGGCAGCGACAGCATGGAAAAAAATAAAAGCTGAGGGCTCAGGTGGCAACATTCAGTGCAGAGTGTGGGAGGTGGACGCAGGGGCAGACACAGCCGCATTGAGGTCAGACAGTGGCACAATGACATTCTGGAACGGTGGCAAAAAAAGGAGTAGGCCAAAGAGTGCACAATGACACAGTGTGGAGGTACGGCATCAAACAGCATTAGCAGCAGCATGGAGGTTCAGACAGTGGCACAATGACACAGTGTGAGTGGCAAAAACAGGAGTAGGCCACAGTGTAGGCCACAATTGACAGGGATTGAGGGAGGCATGCAGCAGACACAGCCAGCAGCATGAAGAATCAGGACAGTGGCACATTTGACATTTTGGAGTGTTGGCTAAAACTGAGTATAGGCCACGAGTGCACTATGAAAGAGAGGTGGAGGTGACGGTGGCAGCAGCTGAGGTATCGACAGTGGCACAATTAAATTCTGTGAGGTGGCAAAAAAACGGGTGCTAGGCCACAGAGTGGCACAATGACAGAGAGTGGAGGTCTCGGCTGCAGCATGAAGGTCAGGACAGATGGCCACAAGTGACATGCTGGAGGTGGCAAAACAGGAGAGTAGCACAGAGTGGCACAAAATGACACAGTTGTGCGATTTCACGGCTATCACAGCAGCAGCTGTCATTGAGGTCAGACAGTGGAACAATGACATTCTAGAGGTGGGCAAACACAGGATATAGCTCACAGTAGTTGGAACATTGACAGAGAGTGGAGGTGAGTGGCCGAGCAGCATGCAGGTCATAGAGTGGCACAATTGACATTCTGGAGGTGGCAAAAACTGGAGTAGGCCACAGAAGTGGCACAATGACAGAGGTGGAGGTCAAGACCAGCAGCCACAACAGCAGCATAGGTAGTCAGTGGACAATGACATTCTGGAGGTGGCAAAAACAGGAGTAGTCCACAGAGTGGCACAATAAACACAGTGTGGAGTTGACGGCATCAACAGAGCTGCAGCATGAGGTCAGACAGTGGCACAATGACATTTCTAGAGGTTGCAAAAACAGGAGTAGGCCCAGAGTGGCACAATGTACAGAGAGTGGAGGTGTCGGTCGGCCGCAGCTGAGGTCATGAGAGTGGCGCCATGACATTCTGGAGGTGGCAAAAACTGGGGCGTAGGGCAGAGTGGCACAATGACAGAGAGTGGAGGGTCAACGCAGCAGCCACCAGCAGCAGCAGAGCGTCAGACCAAGTGGCACAATGACATTCTGGAGGTGGCAAAAAAGGAGTAGGCCACTGAGTGGCACAATGACACAGGTATGGAGTTGACGGCATCAACAGCAGCAGCTGCATTGGAGGTCAGACTGGTGGCACATGACACAGTGTGGAGGTGGCAATACAAAAACTAGATGTAGGACCACAGTGTGGCACAATGACAGGGAGTGGAGGGCCAAGGAGCGCCAGAGCAGCAGCCATGAGGTAAGGCGAGTGGCACAATGACAATTTGGAGTGGCCAAACAGTAGTAGGCACAGGTGGCCACAATGACAGAGAGTGGAGGTGCGGCGGCAGCAAGCATGAGGTCAGACGTGGCACAATGTCTTTCTGGTTGGTTGGCAAAACAAGGAGTATGGCCTCAGAAGAAGTGGCACAATGACCACAGTATGGTGTTGACGGCCCCATCAACCAGCAGCAGCAGCGCATGAGGTCAGACAGTGGCACAATGACACAGTGTGGATCCGGAGTGGCAAACAGGGAGTAGGCCACAGGTGGCACAATGACAGGGAGTGCGAGGGCAAGGCAGCAGCCAGCAGCAGCAGCATGAGGTCAGGCGGTGGCAAAATGACATTCTGGAGGTGGCAACAAAACTGTAGTAGGGCCACATGAGTGCCACAATGAGCAGATGAGTGGAGGTGACGGCGGCAGCAGCAATGAGGTCAGACAGTTGGCACAATGACATTCTGGAGGTGGCAAAAATAAAACTGGGTTGGCACAGTCGTTATGGCACAATGGACAGAGAGTGGGTGACAGTGCAGCAGCATGAGGTCAGACCTGTGCACAATGACAATTCTGAGGTGGCAAAAACTGGAGTAGGGCCACTGAGTGGACAATGACAGAGAAGTGGAGGTGACGGCATGCAAGCATGAGGTCAGAGAGTGGCACAATGGACATTCTGGAGAGGTGGCTAAAAACAGGAATAGGCCACAGAGTGGCACAATGACTACATGTTAGGTCACGGCAGCAGCCAACAGCAGCAGCATGAGGTCAGAACAGTGCACATGACATTCTGGAGGTGGCAAAAACTGGAGTAGGCCACAGAGTGGCACAAGATGACAGAGAGTGGAGGTGACCGTGGCAGCAGAATGAGGTCAGACAGTGGCACAATGACATTCTGGAGGTGGCAAAAACTGGTGTAGGCACAGAGTGGCACATTGACAGAGAGTGGAGGTGACCGTGGCAGCAGCATGAGGTCAGACAGTGGCACAATCTCATTCTGGAGGTGGCAAAACCTGGGTAGGCAAACCAGTAGTGGCACTTTGACAGAGAGTGGAGGTGACAAGGCTGCAGGGCTGCAGCATGGAGGTCAGTGAGTGGCACAATGACACAGTGTGGATGTCTTGGCATCCGAGAAAACAGCGCAGCATGAGGTAATAGAGTGCACAATACAGATGTGGTGGTGGTGTGGAAATACCAGTCCCTGGTAAAGTTGTGGTAGGCTGCATGGAGAAACTGGGCAGCAGTTGTTGTGGCATCAGAGCGGGTGGCAGCTCAGAATTGTGGCTAAGGTAGGTAGTTTGACCAGACTCATTCTCAAAGTTTTGGTGAGGCGTCATGGCTGATGTAATCTGACACCTAAGGCAGTGAGTGTGTGGAAATACTGGCTTTCCACGCTGATTCATCTGACAAGGTCTGTCCACATTCCACATTTTACGTGGACAAGCGGGTTATCCTTGGGGTAACGATGGCCCCGCCGCCCTTAACACCCGCTCTGATGCCACATACTGGCCGGGCAGGAAAGCTTCCTCCAATGAAAACCGACATGTTGCGGCCACACATCCAGTTTGGCTGCCAGTAGTACAGGCGGATCTTCTAACTGGGGGTGGCAGAGAGTGCTGTACAAGTAGGCCACCACTGGTTGGTTCAGGGAATGCTCCTGTAATGCTGCTGCTGCAGGTGGCGAATAACCTCCCACTTGGCGGGTGAAGGAAGTCTGCTCCATCTGTGACTCCTGACTGTAGGTTGCGGCTGATGGTGATGGACGCTACGGACCCCCCCACCTTCCCCCGGAAGCCGCAGGGCAACAGTTGTACGTGAGCCGGCATGAAGAACCCCACGGTCAGACCTGTTCAGAGAGACCAATGTGCACATAGGCAGCGGCCAACTGGATACGGACGGATTTCCCTGATAGTATTGTGAGTTTGTCCTCCCTCTCATTAGCTGTTGGAAAAAGGCTCCCATTTTGGAACGTAGCGTGGGTCCAAATAAGGTGGAGAGCCAGAAGTCATCTCTCTGCCGGATGTGACTATTCGGCTGTACACTGACGGCAATGATCAGCATGCTGCGGGCCATACTGAAAAGTGACTCCGAGGGCGCTCACTGCCTCCATCTCCACCTGTATAATGCCCACGGTGCTTACGGTGTCATCTGCCCGTCTTCCTCATCCTCAACCTACCTTCCTCCAGCTGCTCCTGCTCCTCCTCTCTTGTCACCTGGATAGAAAATCCACTCATTTCACCAGACAATGCTTCTGCCCAATTCCCCCTCCTTTTCCTCTTTTCAGTCCCCACCGGACCATGTGCCCGCCTCCAGCCCCCTCCCCAGAAGATTTTTCACATCTGTTCCCGGGAATGAAGCAGTGGGAAAGCGAAATTTATCCCCGTAGTCCCTGGCATGACAAATAACGTGGCCCCTCAAATGGCCTAAACAAACCTGGGTGTACGCTAGCTGCCACTGGTGACATAAAGTTCACAGGGGGTACTCCTTTCCCCTGTCATCCAAAAAATGCTAATGGCCTTTCTCTGTTCTACGGTCCCCCAACATGTAAAGGCGGGAAATTTCCAAAGGGGTGGAAACATCGCATATCGGTTGTTGGGGAGGCCTTCTCCCGCTGCAACTTGAGGAGGGTTTCCGGCTTTGTACGAATAGATAAATTGCATGCACATTTTTGGCCTTTTTTCAAATTTTCTAAGATTTGGAAGATTTCGGGCCCTTTTTCAAAACCAATTGAACCGTGCGCCATGCGGGGCGCAAGGACCCCCTCCTCGATCACGGGACCCCATGTTATCCCATTTTCATCACCAGGGTTCCGATTTGCGTTGGCGCGGAGAAACCACACACGTTTCGCTGCAGACGCGGAGAAAATTCCTCCCCTGTTACTTCGTTCGCCCCAGGCAACCAGGGGTAGAATGCGTACACCCTGTGCCCACACATGTGGTATGATGGGAGCAGTACTTTGGAGGCTGGATGGTGGTGGGGGTGGAGGAGGGGAGGCGGGTATTGGCGCAGGAGCCCCATTTGACAACGGGAGGAGAAAAAAAGGCGTCTCCTGTCCAATTTGTTGGGTTTCCCCGGGCAGGAAGACATTTTAAACCCCGTGGGCCGTAAAAGGCATTATGGTCCTGACCGTATTACGCTCCAGACGTCCGCGCTGCCGTTTCACCTTGGAACAAACCGATAAGTCAAGGACTGGCCGACCCCTTTGTTTTACATATTTAGAATGTGGTACTGCCTTTTTGGAAAAGAAATTACGGCTTGGAACCCCATCTCGGCTCTGCAAAGCCCTTAGTTCTCGAAGGTTGGCAAGGCCCCCATTTGGAAAGGGGGAGAGTGCAGACCAACAACTTTGGACAGGGCACGGTCAGCTGGGACCTTAGGGGGTTTTTGGAAAAACATACGTTGTCTCTTTGCAATCGCCCTCCTGAAGGATCGGCGCCATGAGTAGCGGAAGCAGGAGCATTGGCCCGGGAATAGGGCAAAAGAAACACTCCTTCTGCAGAGTGGGGGGACCCTTACTGCTGCAATGGCATGCGTGCCAAAGGGGGCGTGCTGTTGCTGCTGCGGCAGGATGACCCACCACATCTGAGCACGTTTTCCCGGGCCACCGATGGGGCGCTGCATGTTTTTGACGCAGGGGTGGTCCAACTTTAGCTCCCTGCCAAGCTTCACTTTCTCCCAACAGATTTAAAAAAACCCCATATTGGGCCCTCCGGGGTTTAGCAAAGAACTGACACCCCGTTAACGATTTTACCGCCAACGCTCTGCATGGTGACTACTACCACCGCTGCCTCGCTGGCCTCTGTGCCCTACTTTCTTCGACCCGCAAGCAGGGGTTTCTACCCCGTGGGCCCCTTTGGGTCCCCACCCACACTGTCTACCCCGCTACTCACGGCCACACAAAAACCCCTTGCTGGCGCGCCGCTCCTTACGCGCAAATGCGCCCTCTTCTCCTACGTGATAAGCCCTTTCTTTATCCGGCTTTCCCCAAGTGCGGTCGGGTACATCATCATCTATTTGTGTTCATGCACGCTGTCCCATACCGGGGCTTGTATTAAGGCTACCCCTCACAACAGACACCATGCTCTCCACTCTATACTTTTGCCCTACTGCAAGAACAGGGATATTGGCCCCCTTTTTCTCTGCCCAAATACTTCTGAGCCCTCCTCAAATTTTTCATCCCTCGCTTATAAAAAGTGGCGTGGCCCAGCCACATGTAGATCTCTGTGAGGGAACCGGATAGAAAGGTTTGAGGACAGGGAGGGCCCTAACCCCTTGGGGCCATCCCCAAATAAGGGTTTGTCTGATTTTCCCACCCACTTAGGGTGGGGTTGTCAATGTCCATTAGGAGAATGGTGACCTAGTAACCAATCAAGAACAACATGAAAGAGTCCCCGGCACTCTTGGAAGGGGAGATTTAAGGCGTATGACGATAAAAAAAAAAAAAACCTTTTTATTAGAAGAAAGATAAAAAATGACTTTAAAAAAAAATCCAAAAGTGAAATTTTAAGCGTTTGGGCCCTGTCTCCGGCCCCTTAGTCGTAACTAACGTCACTCAAAAAAAAGCCCTTATGTAGCAGTTTTCCCCAATTCACTCCCTCTATACATTTTTGATTAACTCTTAAGGCTGCTAGAGGAAAAGGATGCTTGGAACCAAGATTAAATGAGACTGCTAAGATACCTAATGAATGATCCACCTGAGTGTGGATAAGAAAGAAAGAGAAAAAAAACAAAAAAACCACCCCAAAACCGACAAGAAAAAAAAAAACACCAAACCACAAAAAGGAGAAAAGTATCCCTAATAAATGTATAATAAATCTGATCTAAAATTCAAACCTTTTGGAAGCCTAGTATCCAATGTTAGGATCCAAAAGGCTTCCCTATTTAATAATACTTTTCTCCAGTCCCCTCCCCTTGGAAGGGTTACTAAACTTTTGGAGGAGGGGGTAGCTATGGGGGTACTCACCATTAAACAGAAAGAGGATATGGATGTTAAATTCCCGAGGGTCCCCGTATTTCATGCCTTCCAAGGTCCATGAAGGGGACTTTTCTCTCCTTTTCCGCCCTATAATCTCAGGTATAGGGTCTATAACGAACATATCAGTACCTGGCTGGCCCGTCACCTGCAACCCTTAGTTTTCGGTCCCCTAGTTACCTCCAAGATTCTAGGGAAGTTTTGAAATACATGAACAATATTGTGTGGAAACCTGAAGATCGATGGGTTTCATGTGATATCACAGCTCTCTATACTTCAATACCCCATGAATTGGCTATCAATATATTATCACAAAATTTGAACAAATACACAAACTACCCTGACTCACTTAAACAGTACATTTTGTTGGTAACGGAATTTTTGTTGTGACACAACTTTTTCTACTTTTATGGGTTCCATTATCTACAAATTCAGGGTTGCCCTATGGGTTCCTGTTTTTACCGATTATGGCCATTATTTTTGTTTTCTCATTGGGAAGAAGAATAGTCTATTCCACCAACAACATTTTCTCAGAGGACATACATTGGTATGGAAGATATATAGACGATACCCTGCTAGTCTGGCAGGGATCGTCTACATCCATACTTTAATTTGTAGATTACATAAATTCCAACCAATATAACCTCACATTCACATTTGAATCTCATGATAAAGAAGATCAATTTCTTGACTTATAACTTACATGGGGATCCAGAGTCTGGCACAGTACACAGTGTTACGTTTAGAAAACAGATTTCTGGGAACAGCATGTTACATGCTACTAGTTGTCATCCCCAATATGTGGTAAATAATTTACCAATGGGTGAATTTATTAGATCCAAAAGGAACTGTAGTAAATGTCATGACTATGAACAAGAGAAACAGGTGATCAGTAGTAGATTGAAATCTCGGGGCTACAAAATGAGACACATCTATAGTGCCATAAACAAAGTAGAGAATAAGAACAGGACAGATTTGATTTCTAGCTCGGTAATAAGACAAAATCCAATAAACTCCGACCATGCTTTGTCACCCAAATAAGTGGGACAGTTCAAGGACATCACCAATATTATAGACAAATTTTTACCAGTTATTCACTATAAAATCCAACTTTACAGGGAGATTATTGAATAATGGATGTGACTACACCCTCCAGAAGACCTCGAACAATAGGTAACATAGTTTCCCCTAGTATGCTTATTCCCTCTAACAGACGAGAGGGGTACAGGGATAGATTTCAAAGGATCCTTCAAAAGTGCAGAATAGATGTATTCTATATAAATATTTTGGTTAAATCAGATAGTTTTTTCTTCCTTTTAACAGGAAGATCATATCAAATTCACAGTTTCCTTAATTGTCGCTGCTCACATGTAGTATATTGTATATGGTGCGATGTATGCAAGGTGCAATACATCGGTTGTACCACTAGGGATCTGTATACAGGCAGTCCCCGGGTTACAAACGGAATAGGGACTGCAGGTTTGTTTTTAAGTTGAAATTGTATGTAAGTCGGAACAGGTATATTTATTAAATGTAACTCCAGCAAAAAAAAAATCGTGAATCGTGCAGGGAACAGATTTACATTTGTTTTGCTGTCTGTGCCCTTTTTTAGAAGATTTCACCTAACGGTCTGTATCTCATGTGCAGCTGTGGCATGTTGGCACTTGGTTATCATGGGGCGTGACTCAGTGTTGAATGTCAGCCACGCCCCATAAGTCTCCGTTTGTAAGTCGGGGACTGCCTGTATACGTATTAGGGAACATATTTATGATTGTAAAAACCCTAGTCTTCGTAAAATTTCGGGAGCAGCGAAACATTTTCAGGAAATGCACCAAGGTGACCAAGCTAATTTTAAAGTCCAAGCTACAGAAAAAGTCAATAAACCCCCACGGGGAGGGGATTGGAAAAAAGTATTATTAAATAGGAAGCCTTTTGGATCCTAACATTGGATATTTGGGTTTTTCCAAAGGTTTAAATTTTTTAGATCAGATTATTATACATTTATTATGGATACTTTTCTCCTTTTTGGGGGTTTTGGTGGTTTTTTTTTTTTTTTTTCTTTTTGGGTTTTTGGGGTTTTGGTTTTTTGGGGGGTTTTTTCTTGTTGGTTTTGTTTTTTTTTTTTTCTATGTCTTTCTTCTCTACACTCAGGTGGATCATTCATTAGGTATCTTAGTAGTCTCATTTAATCTTGGTTCCAAGCGTCCTTTTCCTCTAGCAGCCTTAAGAGTTAAGTGCACACAACTGGTTGGAGACCTCCATACCAGGAGTGGGGTGAAGGTTCTGGGGACTAAACCAAAACATATCTTGACCTCGAAAGACGGGAAAGGGGAAAAACAGCTAAATTAACCTAAACTGAAACATTTTTCACCACTTGGAAACCCTACATAGAAGCCTTCATGTCCTCAGAAGATATTAAATCTTTGGTCTTCCCTTTTAGATTTTCCAAATGGTATCTTGAAGGCGCTTTGGCGGGATCCCTGGGACGTCTACACCTACCTCAGTCCACACCGTGAATCTCTATGCTAATTTAACTTTGATTAACGTTCACAGTTCTTGGAGGAGTTACCTTGTTCTTGGGAGTACAAACGTTCTGGGTTTAATTTGACGACACCCTTAAATGCTCTAACTGGGTCCCCACTCCCGCAATGCCCCCTCCTCACTCCCCCCGGGGGTTTTTTCCCTTTTTTTTTTTTTTTTTTTCTTCCTCCCCTTCCCCCTTTTCGGGGTTTGTTGTGGTGGATGTTTTTTCTCTTGTGGGTCGTTTGAAAACTTTCAATGTTTACAATTTAAAAATTTGGTTTTTGTTTGGACTGTCTGTGGAGCTACGATCGTCCTTTTAAAGCTGCGACCTTCTACCTGAAGGCTTAAAGCTTGCATCAACAACGGTTGTTATTGCGCTAATACCTTATTATTTTTTACCTCTCATAAAGCTTTTGCTCATTTTTTGTAATTAAAACTTATTGTAAAAGTCTTAGAAACCGAATAAACATATTTTTTTAAAAAAAAAAAAAAGATTTAGTGCACAAATGTAACGCACAACTTCTCACGTTTGGATTTTTTTTAAAGTTTTTTTTATCTTTTTCTTAAAGATGTGTTTTTTCATCATCCTACGCCCCGAATCTCCCTTCCAAGAGTGCCGGGACTTTTTCATGTTGTTTGTCTAACTTTACCACATAAACACCGGATTTTGCTTCCCGGGGCCCCACTGTGGGGAAGGAGGGGGCGTTTCCCCTAGTTGGAAATCCCAGAGTGGAGGACGGACCGTAACCCAGCGTCTATGGTGAGCGCCACTCTATTTTCATTTTTTTTCATAACCCAAACAAGAACCGTTGGGTTGCTAAAAACCAGGCGCTAGATGACAGCGGCAGTTTTTTGGCCCCACCGAGTGACCCTTGCTTTGCTGCGACGGGCCGCCCAGGAATGTTTGAGCCCCTGGGCCCACCAGGTGAAGACCGCCCCCCTCTTGCTACATTCTGTTTTTTTTTCTAAAAGTACAGACACGTTTTTATGAAAAATCTGTATATGATAAATCACACCCTGATTTAACTCCCAAAAGAACCCGTAACAAGCTTGGGTAACCCCGGATAAAATTGCGCCCACAAATGGGCCCGGAAAAATTTTCTTTAAAGTCTGTTTTTTTAAAACCCCCGTGTATTTACTGAATATAAAAGCACAAACGCTTAATTAAACTTTTGGTATGAATTAGCTAAAAGGGAAAAATTTCTTCTTTGGCGGGTGAAAAAGAACGTTTTTTTTTTTGCCCCAACGCAAAAACAAAACCTTTAAATTAACCCCCTGGATGTAAATTGCGCAAAAGAAATATGCCCGGGCCAACAATTTCCCCGGTTTTGAGGTTTAAAAATGGTGGTATTTTTTAAACGGTACAGATCAACAGAAAAACTTGTAAAATTTAACCTTTGTTATTTTAAATTTTGCTACACGGGAAAAAATTTTTTTAAGGTGAAAAAGAAAAATTTCTTTAGTGCCACAACAGCAAAACAACCTTAATAAACCCCCGGATCAAATTTTTCCAAAAAAAAGAGCAACCCCCAAAATGAAGTGGTATTTGGGTTGTAAAAACGCTGTTTTTTTAAAATGAATACAACAGGAAACAGGCTTAGATAACCCTTGGATATTCAAATTTTGCTGTTAGCAAAATAGCTTTAAAAAATGTATATGCAGCTGCATTGGATGCACACTGGACTTCAGATCCAATACCCCAAAAAACGGAAATAGAACCTTTAAAGGGAGAAGCAGTCTCTGAGACAAGCTAAAAGACACCCCACAAAAATCGCTGTATAAAAGTGAGTTTTTTTTATAGTAAAGATATCATCAGCAGCCCTTTGGCAGCACCTTCCCTAATAGTACAGTGAGAGCGGTTTGAGCTCCCAGCTTTTCCGCGCCCGGGACTTAATTATTATTTGCGGTGACGTCACAGAATCCGCCGGTCTCTGATTGGCTTCATCTCTGCACATGTCATGCAGGCTATGCTTTCTTTCCTCCAGACGTCTTTGCCCCAAGAAACGCCATGTTGCTAGCAGCCATTTTATCAATTAAAAACCACTTGTTCCCGCGAATCACCAAAACTTCGACTTTCGTTCAGAATAGAAGTTTTCCTGAAATTCTAAACGAATTCCACTTTGTTAGAATCAATTCGCCCATCTCTATCTGAGGTATGTGTTGGTTCAGGGGCCTGTTGAAAGCCTCTGTATACTGGAAGGTATGTATTTTTCTGCAGTAACGCTACAACAGAATTCTGCATCTCAGAGGGCATTTTTCCTCAGAGCATGTCAATAGAATTTATGTCACTTATGTCACAATTTATGCAGCCGTGAATGTCACAGCTTCTGTTTTTACAGGAGTTATAAAGGGTTTGTAAAGTTTCGTTTCAGCATGGAACTAATTCATGTAGTCATTCTATTTTTATTTGCCTATATGCAAGTTAATTATTATTTTTATTATTACTAAATTGCTGAAAAATAAAACAGAAAGTAAGTGATATTCCACCTAACCTGTAAGAACATGATGACTGTTGTGCAAGAAAACCACAAATATGTCATGGAGATTTGCATGAGCAAAGGGCAGCGTGTATTCTTCTAAAGGGTGAGGTTTTATGAAGTTATGTCAGTAAAGAGAATTCATACTTGTTGGGAGAAAATTATATACAAAGCTCCAACCTTTGTCCATGTAAAGCATCCATGGTGTTACAAATCTATGTTTATTAAAGTATATAGGAAACACACAGGAAGTCTTCTAGTTTGAGCAGTTTCCAGTTACTTAATATGCAAGTTCAGCTTTGCAGTTTTGCTACTTTGACTGTAGGTCAGAATCTCATGACACACTACAACTTATAGCAAATAAGAACACATGGCAAAAAAAAATACAGTTTGCTTTTTACTATAGGCTACCTATATTTAATCAGTGGGTGTTCAAGCCAAGTGAACCTCTGGGATCAGCAAAATAAAGGGAAAGTGGTGCTTGTTTAAATGTCAACAGAGGAATAGTCGCTTGTCTGTATGGACATTGTAGCTGGTAGTAAAGCTCTATACTAATCAGGTGAAAGCTCTATACTAATCAGGTGAATAGGACTGAGCTGCAATACCATGCACAACCACAATATATACGTTTATATTATTTATTTTATAGCGTCATTGATTTCAGGGCACTGTACATTCAAGGGGGTTACGTATATAACATAAGTCAAACAAGTTCAATGCTGACAGTATGTGAAAATCAACTGGCACAGAGGGAAAGAGAAGCCTGCCCGCGAAGGCTTACAATCTACAAGGAAGGGGGAAGGAGACAGAAGGTGAGGGGCAGACATGTTTGTGGAGGGTGTAGAAACAGCAGGGGTACTATAGTTTATAGGCTAACCTGAAAAGATGATTTTTCAGGTTGCTTTTGAAGCTGGTGAAAGTGGAAGAGAGTCTGATGTTATCTATTACTGTATTGTAATAGATAAGAAGGCATACTATGAAGGAAAGGGGTCATAATGCCCCTGCACCTCCATGCAGTTTTCCCCCAGTAGGGTTTTAATAAATGTGCATGTAATGTTATGCATCCCTCACAACTGTCCCAGATTTTGGAGGACAGTCCTCGATTGCAAGGGCTAAACATCTCTACATTTCTTTCCAACATCATCCATCATTGATCATTTTAGTCAATAAAATGGATCCCACACTGGATTGATGTAGTCTAACAGGTTCGACATAGTTCAATGATTGCATCACAGTCCATTTAGGAAACCTGCAGAAAAACAGAAAAACTACATGTTAGTACTACAGAGGTGGGGAACAGGTAGGAAAGTGATGGAAAAGTGAGGATTCTAAGATGAAAAGTTGTAGACAGGAGAAGTTGTCATGGTCATATGGACTGCATGGGGTAGAGAACAATTTATCAGAGTAGACCTCACCTGTGAGTCACTGGATGTAACTGTAATGTATTCATTTGTATGTCTGCAGACCGCCTGTGAGCAACTGGTACCTACCACTAAATGGTATTTAGGAACAGAATGGCGGTATTATTTAGACACTATGGGCCACATGTATGTAGCCCCGTTCGCTATATTTTTAACCAGGCGCACTCCAATATCAGGCGCATTACACAGCGCCCATGACACTTTGTAATGCACCGGAGATCAGGGGCATGCTGGAAAAGGTAAACCACTGTAAAGTTTTTGCGCTAGAATGCGCCTGATTTACAACCCACAGTAGACCGGGATCATAGTTTCATGCGCATTCTACACTACTATTGTGCGCAATAAAATTGATGTCTGGGCGCCATAAATCATTCATGTCGTCCTATGTGTCCACTGTTAAAACCACCTCTGGGTAAAGCGATCCATATCATAAATTTGGCAGTTACATTTTTATGGATTAACTTTATTTAGGGATTGCAAACGCTTTATATACTGATAGTAAAATTAAACATATGATTTAATGCCTTTGTGAGTTCTATGTGCTCACAAAGGCATTAATGTTTATATATATATATATATATATATATATATATATAAAATAATATATATTATATATATATATATATATATATATATATTTCAATTTGGGCTCTATATATGTGCAAATATTTTTGTATAGACATGTTTTCTATATATTTAGTGTGGGTTTTTGTTTTTTTTGTTTTTTTTAATATAGGCTTGTATTTATGGATAGATCCTACTATATATATATATATATATATTATAAAAATATATAATATATATAATATATATATATATATATTTTAATAAAATATATATACAAATATATATTATTTAATATGGGCTGTAAATGTGTGCAATTTTCGCTTTACTTTCAAGTCTTGCCATCTATTTAACCTGTGTGACTTTTTTGCTATACCTTTAAATGTTGCCATTTGGAGCATGGGAAATGGGAGGGGTCTTTTTGTTTTAGAAATTTCTTTTTAAACCATTGCAGCAACACAAGGTGCCACAACAGTGAGCAAGAGCTACACGCTCAAAACGCGTCTGTTTGTATACGCCATAGTGGTGGTTTGTATGCCGTTTTGCTGTTTTTTTTTTTTTGCTAGCACATCAATAAAGCTTTTTGATTTTACTTCAGCCGGACTCTCGATCCTTTGCGGTGCAGGCTTTGTTTCCAGCGCCATATACGCATATTTAGAAGAGATCATAAAGACTGGAATGGGGGAGGTGTCTGTCTCTATTTAAAATCCTGTCTGATGCCAACACTGCGGGAAGATATAGGTACAGGTAATAAACATGTGGAATCATTATGTGTAAACATACATGGGAGTAACAAAAATAATATGACACTAATAGGGGTCTGCTATAGGTCCCCAAATATAATAGAACCCATGGAAGATGTACTCCTCAGGCAAATAGATGAGGCGGCTAATCAGAATGAGGTGGTTATTTTGGGCGACTTTAACTATCCAGACATCAATTGGGAAACTGAAACCTGTAGCTCTCATAAAGGAAAACAGGTTTTTTGTCAATAACTAAAGATAATTACCTTCCCAAATGGTGCGGGAACCAACAAAGGAAAGGCCCCTTTTAGACTTAATATTTAACTAATAGACCTGACAGAGTAACAAAGGTTCAGGTTGAGGGGCACTTAGGAAATAGTGACCATAATATAATAAATTTCCATTTATCCTTCAAGAGAGTTTTTTGTCAAGGAGTCACAAAAACACTTAATTTTAGGAAGGCTAATTTTATTCTCCTTAGGGAGGCCCTAAACCGTATTGACTGGAACAAGGTGTTTAAAAATGGCAGAACAAATAATAAATGGGATATTTTTAAAAACATCCTAGGTGCCCACTTTGAGAGGTACATACCTTATGGTAATAAAATAATTAGAAACAAGAAAAACCCAATGTGGATCAACATGGATGTAAAAGAGGCAAAAAAACCAAAAAGAAAGCGTTTCATCTACTAAAACATGAAGGCAGTGAAGAGTTACTAAAAACTATAAGGAAAAAAATAAAATATGTAAAAAAATGATAAAGGCAGCAAAGCTGGAGACAGAAAGACATATTGCCATTGAAAGTAAAGCTAACCCCAAAATATTTTTAACTATATAAATAGTAAAAAGATTAAAACAGAAAATATTGGCCCTTTAAAAAGTATTGAGGGAGAGACTATAGAGGGCGATGAGAAAAAAGCAAACCTATTAAACAATTTTTTCTTCACTGTATTTACCAAGGAGGATGACCTTTCTGTTGATGAGCAGAGGGATGAGGTAAACTCCAACTTAAATGTTTCTTGGCTAACCAGAAAGAAGTGCAGCTCCGTCTTAAGAAGATTAAAATAGACAAAATCCCCAGGTCCTGATGGTATACACCCCCGTGTCCTAAGGGTGTTAAAAAGGGGTCAAAAAGGGGTCAAAAGGTGATCCTTGAAACTATAGGCTGGTAAGTTTAACCTCTGTTGTGGGTAAAATGTTTGAAGGTTTTCTTAGAGATGCTATCCTGGAGTATCTCACTGAAAATAAATGTATAACTCCGTTCCAGCATGGGTTTATGAAGGATCGGTCTTGTCAAACTAATCTCATCAGCTTCTATGAGGAAGTTAGTTCTAGACTGGATCGAGGTGAGACATTGGATGTCATATATCTAAATTTTTCTAAAGCCTCTTTAACATTTTCCTTAATGATCTTATACAGGGATTGCACAGTAGAATACCGATCTTTGCAGATGATACTAAGCTCTGTAAAGTAATCAACACAATAGAGGATAATGTGTTATTACAAACGGATCTAGATAAGTTGGAGGCCTAGGCAGAGAAATAGCGAGGGGGTTTAAACAGAAAAATGAAAAGGTTAGACGTGGGGGGGGGGGGGGAAAAATCCATTCCTGATACATGTTAAAGGGAAAAAAAACGTGGGTAAAAGCGCTGGGAAGGATTGGGAACCCTGGGGGCAGTAAAAATTAATTGTTGTTGTAATTTAAGAATATTATTATTCACAATATTAAATTGAACAAATAATAATATTAAAACAACAAAAATTGAAGTCCCACACATACCAGCATTGAAAAGGGGGAAAACTGTAAAAGGTTTGATTTTTTTCCATTAAATCTTATTTGCCTTTTTTTACTCAGGTGACAAATTGAGCTTAAATACCTTCCCCCACAGTCCAGGGCCCCCAGGGCGACCACAAAAAATTCAGGGCCCGATTCCTACTGTCTTCTGAGGGCCTTTACCTATCTTCTATACTGGGGCCCCCTAATTTATTTTTTAAAATGGGGGGCCATTCCACTTAATACTGGGGCCCCAATATCTGTCTGTCTAAAAGGGGGCCCTATTACCTATCTGTCAATACGAGGGTCCTTTTTTCCTATAAGTTTTTGGGACTATATCTTTATGGGGCCGTAGTACCCTATTTTTCTTTGTAAATAGGGGCCTTAAACCCTATCTTACGGGGGCACTATTCCCATCTATAAACTGGGGGCCTTATTTATCTATATATACTGAGGACCCTATTACCTATTTATGTACTAGGTATATAGACTAGTTTCACATGCATTGGTGTGGCATTACAAACCTTGGCAAAGTAAAAATACCCTTTGACGAAATCTGCTGCCTCCCACTCAGCTTTTCTGAAGTCTTCCATAGACCAAGTAGCCTTTGCGATGGTCTACGGGGATGCGGATGGTACCTCACAGGGTTCTCTCAGTACTGAGGGACATCTGGTGCATCTAGTCTCGCCTCGACCTCTGGCTGCACAGGAGGCTGTGGCTGGACTGGCTGAATAGCTGACGGTTCTGTGTGGGATTTGGGGGTCGATCCCCCCCAAAAAATTTTATAAAGCTCTGGTGGGAAATTTGGCCTCCGCAGGGGAACCTCCCTCAGGTCCTTTGAATTGGTCCGTTTTACTCCAAAACCACGGCAGCCTCCACTTGCACTGCCGCCATCGGCAGAGCCACCACCTGTGGGGTTCATCTCTGAAACTCCAGTAGGCTTCTGGGCTAGGTGGATCCACTTGGTCAATATTAATGTTCTGGGCCATTACAGACTTCTGCTTTCCGCTCTCAAAACTTGCTGCCACTCCAACACACTCCTTGCAAATAAGTGAAACTTGGCAGGACGGGTTACTGGGGGGGTTCACCAGGGATGGTGACCAAAACCCCCCTCATTGTCGACACAACTCCCCCCTTTGGCGCTTCTGCTTTGGGGGGGAAGGGAATTTTTGAGGGTTTTTTTGAGGGGCTGTAAAGTTTAAATAGATGGAAAGATGACAGAACAATAAGGTTTGGAGGCTTTTTTCTTTTTAGATCTTTAAAACAGAATTCCCCTTTTCGGCAATCTTTGTTGCACGGGGACACTTGGGATCCCGTTGGGGGATGCCCTTTTGTGGTGAACAGAGAGCACAGGGCAGGCAAGGGGGGAAAGGAGGTTAAGCGGTTTTAACCCAAGGCCCAATGGGCCTTCGCCTTGTCATGGTGGCTAGTACCTCGCTAACCACTTATCTTATGTTCCCACAGTCCCCGGGGGGGAAAAGTAAGGGGGAAGGTCCTTTCAAAATTTTGGATGATGATGGTGGTAGTTCTTCCCCTAGAGCCCACTCTTTTAGTGGTCTCTCCCCCCAAATGCATGGGGGTGGAAAGGTTTGTGAAGTTTAGAAATAACAGGCAGGAGACAAAACGGTTCATGTTTCAAACCATCAGCAAAGGCCTCCTTTACTTTTCATTTTTCACATTTTAACACAGAAGGGTTCATTAGTATTTTCTTTCACAACCCGTCAAAAAAAAACACTATGCAGGAACATTTATTCCTATCAAAAAAAGTCCCTTTTATGCTGCCTTAATTAACAACTGGGGGATCCCTTTTCAAAAAAGGGTATTTGACCAGGCCAGAGGCTAACTGTGTCCAGGAGGCCATGAGGCCTGATGGGACAAAATCTTTACCTCATGAAATCCTGAGAATCCAAAGTCATGATAGTCCAGCTGAGACTTTCTTCTTTAGGTTAAGCTTTCTTCTCACTCTAGATGTACTCCCAATGCGGCCAGGGAAATAAAGGGTTAAATGTGGCCCCTGAGCCCAGGGGCAGCATAGCCTGTGTCAGGGTGGCTGGTCTATTGTAAACCAAGCACTTGTCAGCCTTTGTTTCACCCATACACCCTAATAGATTGTAAGCTCTTGCGAGCAGGGCCCTCACACCTTGTGTCTCATTTGTCAGTAGCTCTATATTGTAAAGTGCTGCGGAATATGTTGGCGCTATATAAATAAAGATTATTATTATTATTGTTATGATGGATTGTACCTCTGACAGCTTGCAGACGATGATGATATCCCAAAATGGCAGGGGGATGAAACCAGTGGAAATACTCCAGTGGAGAGACCTATAACACTAAATTTACCTATTTTATATACCCTTCTAATCCCCCCTCACTGTGTCTGGTTGTCATTTAAATTCCTGCCACTAGCTCTGAGTGACTGAGACTGGTTATATTTCTGCAAAACAGCATGACTATACATTTTTCTGAAGACATGTACATAAACTGTTAGCTGAATACAGGGGTAAAGTAGAGGTCAATAAACATTTGGTATAGCATTTATAGTGCAAAATAACAGTGCAATTAAACACTTTTTAGTGCAATCAATATACATATTTGTGCAATTATTAATAAACAAAACAATTTTAACTATTAGTAGTGTATCATCCAACCAACTCATGTACACTACAAATGTACAATTTAGAGAGTATAAGTAAAAACAAAAAAACAAACATTACATAGTGGAAAGTTTCTAACAGATCAATCAAGAAGTGTGAGGGCCCTGTTTGAAAAGCATACAATCAATGTTGGTGTAGGGGTAAAACGAAAGGTGTCAAGTACTTAGTTTACAAATTGGCTATACTATTCCATAAGTATGGAGTGGTATACTTAAAAGTGGGTGAACCTGCCATCCAAACAGAACATCTATATATATATATATATAATTTGATGAGTACCTGTGAGTGCCCAAGTGCATGCCGTTTCCATGTGCATGCCCAAGTGAGGGGTTAGCAATTTGGGATCTTGGTAAGCCTGCCTGAGAAAATACATTCTTAGGGTGCACTTAAAACTATGAGTTAGCCTGATCATATGGAGTAATACATTTCAGAGAACTCGTGCAGTTTATGCAAGGTCTTGGAGGTGAGCATGGGAAGTTCAGGTGATGGAGGCATGTAGTCTAAGATTATCCGCAGAAATCAGATTGTGTGGTAGACGGAGATGAGGGAGCAGATGTAGGGGGTATAGCAATAGCAATGTAGAGATCTTTATGGGTGAAAGTGATTTGTTCAAACTGTATTCTTTATTGAATGGGGCAACAAGTGCAGTGACTGACACAAGATAGAAGCATCTGTACAGTAGCTGGAAGGAAGGATGAGCCTGGCTGCTGCATTAAATATAGATTGGAGAGGGGAGAGTTTACAGAAAGGAACACAGATAAACAAGGAGTTACACTAATCAAGTCGAGAATGTAAAAGGGTCACAATAAGAGTTTTTGCTGTTTCCACAGTGGTAAAAAGTAGGATTCTGGATATGTTTTTGAGGTGCAGATGACAGAAAAGGACAGTAAATTGAATAAAGATAGTGAAGGCAATTTTGGAATCTATTATAACCACAAGACAGCGGAACTTCTGCCTAGAAGTTATGGTTTTACCACACACTGAGAGACAAATAGCAGGGTGGGGTTGGTTAGTAGATGGCAGAATGACAAGAAGTTTTAGTAAAGGTGCTTTCACACGGTGCGTTTTTGGTGCTTTTTGATGCATTTTTTCAATGCGTTTTTTGTGCAGGAAGGCACAGCAATTAATGTTGTACATTGCTACACAAAAATTGCGGTAAATTTGCGGTAAAATCGCGGTAATTACCGCGATTTTTGCCTCGATTTTTGTGCAGTAATGTACAGCATTAATTGCTGTGCCTCCCTGCACAAAAAATGCATTGAAAAAACGCATCAAAAACACACCGTGTGAAAGCACCCTAAGGCATACATGCCAACTCTCCCGCTTTTGGTGGGGGGGTCCCGCGAATGGGGTTTAAACCCCCCCCCCCAAACCCCCCGGCAGAAAGTTAGCGAACCCATCCAGCGCAGGCAGCGGGGGTTCTTTAAATGTCCGCGACGCCAGAGTACCGTCAGGACGCTACTCTGGCGCCGCTCCTACAGGCGGGTGAAGCGGCCGTCCAGCGAGTCTCACTGACTTGTGTGGCCGCAGCTGCACAGTCAGTGCCGTACAGGGAGAAGGCAGGAGGGATCGTTCCCCTCCTCCCTTCTCCCCCTGTATGTACAGCGCCGGTGTGCGCTATACATACAGATCAGCGTCGCAGGGGGTGTGACGCGCAGCTGCACTCTCATCCCCTGCGACGCTGAGGAGATTGTCGGGAGCTGGACGGGTTGCTGGGAGCCTGGTGAGGTGAGTTTTTATTTTTTTTTTTTTTATTAGCTACATGGGGCACTACCTGGCTACTGGGGGCAATGCCTGGCTACTGAGGACAATGCCTGGCTACTGGGGACAATACCTGGCTACTGGGGGCAATGCCTGGATACTGGGGGCAATGCCTGGCTACTGGGGACACTACCTGGCTACTGGGGACAATGCATGGCTACTGGGGGCAATGCCTGGCTACTGGGGACAATGCCTGGCTACTTGGGGCAATACCTGGCTAATGGGGACAATACCTGGCTACTTGGGGCAATACCTGGCTACTTGGGGCAATACCTGGCTACTGGGGACAATACCTGGCTACTTGGGGCAATACTTGGCTATTGGGGACAATGCCTGGCTACTTGGGGCAAAAACTGGCTACTGAGGGCAAGACCTGGCTACAGGGGGCAATGTCTGGCTACTGGGGGCAATACCTAGCTACTGGGGGCAATGCCTGGCTACTGGGGACAATGCCTGGCTACAAGGGGGCACTACCTGGCTACAAGAGGGGGCACTACCTGGCTATAGGAGGCACTACCTGGCTACAAGAGTGGGCACTACCTGGCTATAGGGGGCTACTACCTGGTATTAGGGGTCACTGCCTTGCTATTAGGGGTCACTACCTATTAGGAGGCACTACTGACATTGGGGGGACCCCTCCCTATAAGGGGCACTACCTACTAGGGGGGGGGCAACTACCGGGGCTTTTGGGGGGCTAAACCGGGCTATAAGGGGCACTCCGGGCTTCTTCAGAGCGTTATGCATTAGGGGGAGTGGGTGTTGCTTTTTTCTAAGGGGCGTGGCACACCAAGTGGCGTGGCCAGCAAATTTTTTGGCGGCACGCATGCCCAAAAATCTGAAGGTTGTCCAAAAGGGGGCTGTGTAAAAAAAAAAGCCCCGGACCTAGAAGACCACAGGGGACTTCAACAGGAAGAGAAGGGAATAGTGAAAATGGTGAATAGAACTAAATAATGGTCGAAAGGAGGGTGAGACAGGGGAACCAAAGGAGCTAAAATCTAAAGTGATGATCTACATGGTGAAAATTTTTAGAGTCCCGAAAAAGCAGCAATGGATTAACCTTCAAAGGACCTATCAGCAAAATTTTTTTGAACATTTTTTAAAGGGGGTCTCCTACAAAGATTGGGGTTTTAATTTAAAGATCTTTAAAAAAAAAGAGCTTTGCAATAAAGTTCTTACAAATTCCTACGATTTTGAGCTAGCCCTGTTAGTATTACTACATCAGCTTCTCAGATCTCTATAGTAGCTGACCTGTTGATCCTTATCTTACTGGCTGTCAGGTCTGAATGACTCATCACCTTTGAAGACAGGTCGGAGCAGAGAGCCCCTCAGGAACAGAATGCTTCTGTAGTGGAGGGGGGAGGGGGAGGAGGACTCTGGGTCTGTGCCCCATGCTGCTTGGTTTAAACCCTGTGTGTGCCTGCTTCCTCCTGCTCTCAACAGATGGATGTGACAGCAGTGACCCTGTCTGTTACTATAATCAGATAGTCTTGGAACGTGACATACTAATATTATACAGATCAGGGGCATGTGAATACTTTATGTTCTCCCTGTATTAGTGACACATCCTGAGTATAGTAACACTGCCCTTGTTTTTGCTGGAGATGTGGAGACTTGTAAGCTAAGCAGGGGATATAGGAACCATGCATCCCCCTGCTCTATTAGCACACCACTTCCCCAATCATAGATCACCCTCTCCTGCAACAGACCTAGGCAGGCACACCAGGGTGAACTCTGAGAGCAAACCCCCTCCCCCCCCCCCGTATAGAAGTTACGGAGCTGCCGGTGTGCTGATGGGCGGGGGGGGAGGGAGCAGAACAGACAGACCAAGAAGCACGCCCCTCAGTTCAACTTACCAGGGACACTGACAGGCTGAAAGCTCGTAATGAGACAACTCCTTTAACTATTGTGGAAACAATACAATCTCTAACTACATGTCATTACAAAACTATTGAAATTCCTAGTGAAAACAGTCTCTTTATGTTAATCAGCAGACACCAGGCAGGCTGACAGGAAGTTCCCAGCATGCTTAGCATCATGACATCATGCCCCCACAATCCCTTTCAGCAAGCAGGAGAGATGAGTGAGGATTCTCCCCCCAAAGCACCTTCCTCTGCTGCTCAGGGCGGGAGCTCAGCTCAGTGCAGAGTGGATCCGGGCAGGTGTACAGCAGCAGACATCAGGACAAGTGCAGACTGGCCCAGCCCTACACACTCCTGACCAGGGGACTCTGCTGCCAAGACAGAGATAACAGAGTAGTAGACTTCAGCATGCAGCCCTCCCTCTTGTGCTCAGTGGTCGCTGAGCAGGGTGACATCTAGATAATGTGATTGATTGCACTTAGGAGTGCAGACCAGTGAGTGTCATCCACATGGCTGATGAGGTGGCCATGCTTCTATCCCCTGAGTGTCATCTCAGGTTGTCATTTGCCAGGAGATCAAAGAGGCACTGCAGCAGCTCAGTCAGCAGTGTGCATCACCAGGCAAGCTGCTAGTGTACACAGATTACATCCCCACAGCCAGAGAAATCCTTAGAACTGGTACAACTACAAGTCCCAGCATAGATTAAGGCGAAGTCCACACAGCAATATGAAAACGGCATCCAAAATCCAACAGCATTTTTACTTTGCTGGACAGCCGGTTTTTCTTTTTGGATTCCCAGTGGCTCAGTACATTGGGGCTGCAGGAATCCGAAGAAGGTCTGGTGGAATACACATGTCCTATATTCCACCGGCCGGCCGGAGGTTTAGGAAAGCCTCAGCAAAAAATCTGCGCTGTGTAGACTACAGCATGAATTTTCTGTTGAAGTCTACACAGCGCCGGATATGGTCGGATTTTCAGCAGATTCAAAATGCTGAATTAGTTGAAAAACAACCAAAATCCAGTGTGTAAACCCAGCCTTCCAGAATAAAGACAATTCCCCTTCCAATACAGCATTACTATGTGTTCCTTATTTCCTCCCTGCCTTCTAAGAGACATATGTTGGTCTTCTGTCTATGTCTTGCTGTTTCAGAATGGCTGATTGGCGGATTTTCTTAAGTAGGTTTTACAACCTACTTAAGAAAAGGGATGGAACAGAAATGAACAAAATGAAATTGTGCTGCTTTTTTCTAGGTTTCACCACGCAGTACAATGACGTTATCTGTATTCTGTGCATCAGTACAATTCCATATATATATATGTGTGTATGTTTGTGTGTATATATGTATGTATATAAAAATAACCAATACTGACCAATAACAATTTTATTTAAATGTCAATGGATTCCAGGGCTGTCTGTGATGTGACTACCATGGCAGCTCACTCACAGTTAGGCCTTGTCCCCACGACACAGGTTATTTGTTGGTTTTTCAGATGATTTGTGGTTTTACAAACCGTCTGAAAACCGACAAGCAACACTCCCCTATAGACTTCAATAGAAAATCCGTGCAGCGGTCCCCACTACATGGATTTTCTGCCGGACGTTTTTTTACACCGCAGGCGGTCCGAAAAACTTAGAATATTTTCATTCTTCCGCCCGGTTTTCAGGCAGAACATATGGGTGCGAAGGGGGAGGGCTTGAATCCGCAAACCATGGACAAAAGCCGCCCCCTTGCGTGCCAAAACGCTGCCTTAGGGTATGTGCACATGGTGTGTTGAATATGTTTTCACAATACATAAAACGTATCCAAATACATATTACAAAGTGTGGTACGTATTTGGATATGTTTTCTGAACTGCAAAAGCATATCCCTATTGTTTAAAACGGGTCAAGAATTTCTTTTTTTTTGAATATCCGTTTATAAAAGAAAAAAAACGATGAAAAACCTAAACTAAAGACAATACATGTTTAACATTGAAATCAAGTAATCACCGGGAAAAAATTTTAAATATTTTTTTGGGAAGTTTTTTGGGCAATATTACCCAAAAATATTTAACAAACACAGTGGAACACCCCTAAAAAGACTACTGTCAGCTGAAAGATGCTCAGACGCAGTGCATACAAGCCTGGAATCCGATTTGTAAAAAAGGAACCGAGGCATGGGGCTATCGGGACACAGCACTTTAAACTGCCAACCCTCAAGATGCGCTCCCATCGTGTTTAACCCCTTTTAACGCCCTTTGGGAGTAGCATACGTCCAGGTTTTGGGGGTTCACGCACGGTCGATGCATACGCCTTAGGCCGGAACCTATACAAGTTCGCGCGTGGGCGGGGGATTCAGCTGATATTACACTGAATCCCGCACGGGGGCCCCGACCCAGATCACTCCGGGAGGGGAGAGGCATTTAAACCCCCTTAATTATCGCGCCCATAGAAGGGGGCCTTCCGGGTTGTCGGACGTCACGATCCCCCGTCCCGTGCGCGGGGGAAGGGCCCGGGGCATCGTGACTGACATTCCATAAAAACCATCATAGCAACAAGCTAGTACAAAATTCCTATTGAATGAGGATCTGAAGATCCTCTTCAAACCCCCTATGGGGAAAAGAAAAAAAAAATTTTAAAAAAAGTGAAAAACAAAAAACACAAACAAAAAAAATTTAAAAAAAATAAAAATACGTGAAACCACCCTTTTCCCCTTTACAAAGGGGCAATCGCCCCAAAAAAAGATAAAAAAAAGTCCCCATATTTGGATCGCCGCGTGCGTAATGCCCTGCCTATAAACCTGCATGTAATTAACCCTAGGGCTGAACGCTGAAAAAAAAAAAAAATTATTAAGATTTTTGTTCATACCACAGCACATAGAATGGAACAAAAAAAGTGATCAAAAACTCCTATAAACGCCAAAGTTGTACCAATTGAAACGTCAGCTCATCCCGCAAAAAAAGTGTCCCTATACAGCTCTGTATACGGAAAAAAAAAAAATGATGGCTCTAAAGAAAGAGCAGAACGTTTTACACACTAAAAACACTTTTCTTTTTTCTAAAAAAAAAAACTTTTAAAACGGGATATCCCAAAATCATATGTCCACAGAGTAAAGTTAACTTATCACGGAACGCACTTAGCGCAAAAAAAAATAAAAAACATACTAGGTTTGCAGTATTTTTTCACCTGCCCCCAAAAAAGGTTAAAAAAGCATAAAAAAGCCTTGGTCCCCCAAAAATATACTAATAAAAACCAACTTCATCCCGCAAAAAAAAAATCCCCACACAGCTCCAAACACAAAAAATTTAAAAGTTAAAGGGGTCTCAACTATGGCAATGCAAAAACGTATTTTCCCCGGTTTTAATAAAAGTGTTTTTATTGTATAAAAAAATTTAAAAAAAAAAAAAATACAAATTGGGGTATCGCTGTAATTGCTATAAACTAGCATGTCATATATACCGTAGAGCGCCCCTATAAAAAATAAAAAAAAAAAACACTACCCAAAAGCGTATTAACAAAAACCTTAGTAAAAAGTGAACCTAGCGTCATATCACCCCATAATGGGACCAATAAAAACACAACCACCCGCAAAAAACAAGCCCATAATAAGCTCCGAAACAGAAAAAAAAAAAAAGTTATGGCTGTCAGAAAACAACTTAAAAACCAATTTTTTATAGACATTTTCAAATTTTGTAAAATAATAAAAAGAAAAAAAAATATAAAAACTTTACATTGTAAATTTTACCGCCCCCATAGTAAAAATTTTTTTTTTCATTTACACGCACGGCGAAATTTTAAAATTTAAATCCTAAACAATGGGGGAATCTTTTTCCCCATTTTCGGCCCATGCTAAAAAAAACTATGGGAAAACCTTGCACCCAAATGACATACAGCCCAGATAATCCCGGGCCCTTAAAAACCAAATGGGGGGATTTTTGGATGGTTTTACTTGTTTGGTTTTTGGGCTTGCAAAAGTGACATGGCCCCCCCAAAATCTGCTTCCCAAAAAGAAAAACGCTCCCCCTTTTTGTACCCCTGCCTGCGCCCAACGGCAGTTCACCCCCATTTGGGGGTTGCCGAATTTGGAAAAATGGCTTAACAAAATTTTGGGTTCTTTTTTTCCAGGGTTTCTTGTAAAAATTAAAAATTTAAGCTAAAATTGCAGTTGTTGGAAAAAAAAAATTTTTTTTTTAATTTTTACACCTAAGCTAAAAAAAATTTGGGGGGGCACCCGGGGGTCAAAATACCACTGCTCCCCGAAAATTCCTTTTAAGGGGTGTAGTTTCCAATAGGGGGCTTTTAGGGGGGTTTAGTAGTTTTTTTGACCTTAGGGTGTCCCCCAAACCCGAAGGACTACAAAAAATTGCAAGAAATGAGACCCCGGGGTCCAGTGGTGTCCTCCTAATTTTGAGGCTTGTGGTTGACCAATAGTGCATAGGGGGCCCCATATGGGTGTCTCTAAAAACGGCAGACCTGGGGGGAAATTTAATTATGTTGCATTTACCTAGTCACTTTACCGTATTTTCCCGGAAAAGGATAAAAATTGAAAATCTGCAAAATAGTGAAAATTTTTAAATTTTACCTCCCCTTTGCTTTAATTTTCTGTGAAATACCTAAAGATTAAAAAACTTCCAAAAAACCTTTTGTAAATACTTTAAGGGGGTTTGTTTCTTAGATGGTAATTTATGTGGGATCTAACATGCAGGCCCCTCAAAACCAGTCAAATGGCGGGCCCTAAAAAATTTTATATTCAAATTTTTTTGAAAATTTTGAGAAATTACTAAAGTTTCAAGCCCTTTTAATGGTAAAAAAAAAACATTTAAAAATGATGCCAACCTATATGGAAAAGGTAGATGCTGTTATAAAATATTTTTTGGTGAATAAATTTTTCCGCTTTCACGCAAAATTTTGGAGCTTCAAAAGACAAATTTTTCAAAAATTTTTATGAAAAATTTTTATATTTTTTACAAACAAAAAAGGGTTTGATGGGTCAAAATTTCTAACTAATTTAAAGCACAAGTGTCACGAGAAACAATCTTAATCACTGGAAGGTAAAAGTTCAAAAAGTAATTTTCCCCAAAAAAGTGAAAGCCGATTTAAAAAATAGGGGGTGTCAGGAAGGCCAAAAATGGCTGGGCCAAGGGTTTTAAAATGGGGCCCAAAATATAATGGCTGTATTTACCGTCTCTCTTCCAGAGGTCATTTATTTCATGTTGAGTTATATTTACATCCTCCTTCCTGTAATATTAGTTAGTGTACTCAGTGGTGATAGGTCCTCTTTCAGGAGATCATTTGAAGCTTTGACAGTTTTCGTGGAGAGTTAGCAGAGAGATAGCAGATTAGCTGAGTGTAGACTAAGTTTAGAGATGAAGGGCAGGTTAGAGATTGGTCAGTAGTTAGCAGCGCAGGACAGGTCCAGTGTGGGCCGTTTTATTATAGAGGTTATAATGGCATGTCTTAAGGCAGAGAAAAAGGTTAAAAATTGCAGTTAGGTGAGACATGACGGCTGGAGAAATGGACTAGACGATGTGGAAGGAATGGCGTCACTAGACCAGATAGTTGGGCAAGCAGACGAGAGAAGCTTGGACACTACTTCTTCTGTCATTGGCTTAAGTGCTAATCGTAGACAAAAGGAAGTGAGGGAGGGGACAGGATGGGTATTACCTGGTAACTGAGATATGATGTTTTGACGAATACTATCACTTTTATCTTTAAAGGGGTTGTGTGAGAAGCCCCCCAAAATAAGAACATATAATGCAGTAATACTAAATATAATTCATAACTATCTGTCACAATCCAGTGTGTGAACTACTTAGACACTGTTATATCTCATATGATTGCATTGCTGGATCTTCCTCCTCACTGGACCAGTGTGCGGAGCTACTGTTGCTAGGCGCACTCTATGAACTACATGAAACCACATGTCTCACAACAGCCTAATTCCCCCTCACACCAAATATATATATATGTATGTGTGTGTGTGTGTGTGTACAGCCCTCAGTCTCCTTTCTACTCTGCAGAGCCGTCCCTCATACAACAAGTCTGTCAGACTGACTGACCACAGCACATGTTCAGTTATGTCTGAGCCTAACCAGGAAGTAACTCAGTCTGTCCTACTTCCTGTAGGACAAGTTTTTGCTGAGGAAGTAGCCCGGCGGCCATTTTGTTCTTCTATAATGATTATTCGCTAGACAAAATCAGCAGACTTTTCTAATTAAAGATATTTAGGAATTTTTTCATTAAGACTAGTGTTGAGCGATTTTTATCGACAAAGTTGAAATCGGCAAGGTTTTTATGGTGATCGAAATTTCCAGATCATGCGATAATTAAGGTTAAAATCTGTGCATCATCTATTAAGATCGCGCCTTTTTCGGCGCTTTCTGTAATTTTGGCGGCCAGCAAATGAGATTACAGAATAGAGCAGGGTGAGATGTGTGTGCGACGTCATGACTGGGATGTGTATGGTTGCGATTGGCTGGAAAAATCACATGACCTCGTTTTACATAGAACAGCGTTTCCTGTTTCAGCCTCAGTGTCTCTCAGCGTCTCATAGGGATAGGACCTGTGTTCTGCCTGTGGCCAAACAGCTCAGCGAAATTAGTCTATTTCTGCACAGAGAAACCTCTACTATTAGCTGTGATCCTTCCAATTTAGTTAGATTAGGGATTTGAACATTTTATGTAGTTAGCTAGAGAATTTTAAAGCAGAATCTACCACTGTAAATTCACGGCGGTGGAGGGAGCGGGGGGGGGCGGGGGGGGGGGCCCCCCGCGGGCGAACACAGACAAGCTCTATCTATAAAGAACACTGGATAAAGTTCACCAAGACTTAGTGTAGACATTGTAGGGGAATATCTTTATTATTAACAGTTTGCTATTGAAATATTTCCTGGATATTGGGCAGCCTGAACTTAAATTGGATAAACATCATTTCTAGTAACTGCAAGTCTCTTTGTTAGCTGCATAACTCCACTTTTATTATCAGTATACATTTCAGATAGGTGTTCAATTTTACCCATTACACCTGTGACTGTTGATATATCCACCTTGCACTTAAATTACTAACCAGCAATCTTGTAGTCAGCACAGGTTGTTTGTTGCCAAAAATACCGTATATCGTACGAAAACATCACAGTTACGTGTTTTTTTGACTTTTGCGCACCCAGCACTGTTCATTGACGCAGCATCTACGTAAATCTTAAAACAGCAATTCTATATTCACCACAGGTGAATTGAAAGGTGCAAAAAATACCGTTTATTATATCAAAACATAACAGTTACGTGTTTTTTGACTTTTGCGCACCCAGCACTGTTCATTGATGCAGCATCTATGTAAATCTTAAAACAGCAATTCTATATTCACCACAGGTGAATTGAAAGGTGCAAAAAATACAGTTTATTATATCAAAACATTACAGTTACGTGTTTTTTGACTTTTGCGCACCCAGCACTGTTCATTGACGCAGCATCTACGTAAATCTTAAAACAGCAATTCTATATTCACCACAGGTGAATTGAAAGTTGCAAAAAATACAGTTTATTATATCAAAACATAAGTTACGTGTTATTGACTTTTGCGCACCCAGCACTGTTCATTGACGCAGCATCTACGTAAATC
>JAODAL010009358.1:0-111339 GCA_025379985.1 Phyllomedusa bahiana
GGGGTGGCCCAACCCAAAACCCCAGCATGTCAACTGGAGGCTGGAGTGTAGATCCGGGAATGTTTAGGTTCCATCTTGTACATCTGACCCCTCATCATGGGAATGTGACCCATCAACATGAATAATTGACCCTTAATGGTGGGAATGTGACCCCTAATCACAGAAAATTGACCCCTAATAATGTGTATGTGACCCCTCAACATGGAGAACTGACCCCTTATCGTGAGAAGTGATCCCTCATCATGGAGAATTGACCCCTTAACATGTGGATGTAACACCTCATCATGAAAAACGTACCCCTTATCATGGGGCTGTGACCCCACATCATGAAGAATTGAACCCATATCTTAGGGATTTGACTCTTTATGGAGAATTGACCCCTCATCATGAAGCACTGACCCCTCATCATGGAGAGCTGACCCCTCATCATGGAGAATTGACCCCTTAGCATGGGGATGTAACACCTCATCATGAAAAACGTACCCCTTATCATGGGGCTCTGACCCCTCATCATGAAGAATTGACCCCTTATCATAGGGATTTGACTCTTTATGGAGAATTGACCCTTCATCATGGAGAATTGACCCCTCATCATGAAGCACTGACCCCTCATCGTGGAGAGTTGACCCATCAACATGGAGACTTGACCGCTCATCATGGGATTGTGACCCATCAACATGGAGAGATGACCCCTCATCATGGAGAATTGACCCCTTAGCATGGGGATGTAACACCTCATCATGAAAAACGTACCCCTTATCATGGGACTCTGACCCCTCAACATGAAGAATTGACCCCTTATCAGGGATTTGACTCTTTATGGAGAATTGACCCTTCATCGTGGATAATTGACCCCTCAACATGGAGAACACACCACTCATCATGGGGATGTGACCCCGCATCATGGAGAACTGACCCCTTATTTTGGGGATGTGACCCCTCATCTGGACAATTGCCCCCTTATTGTGGGGCTCTGACCCCTTATCATAAGGATTTGACCCTTTATGGAGAATTGACCCCACATCATGAAGCATTGACCCCTTATTGTGGGAATTTAACCCCTCATTATGGAGCAGTGACCCCTTATTGTGGGAATGTGAACCCTCATTATGGAGCAGTGACCTCTTATCGTGGGGATGTGACCCCTCATCATGGAGAATTGACCCCTTATCATGAAGAAGTGACGGTTAGCCATGGGAAAGTGGCCGCTAATCATGCAGTGATGTCCTCCCTTTCACACCCACTTCACCCCTGGTGTCCTACCTTGAGAAAATCTTCTAAAATAGTAAAGGACCAACAGTGTCTCCTGTGCCTCTATCAGTCTGAGCTGCTGGGAGTCTTTACTGCAGATCCTGAAACACAAAAAATATGCAAGTCACACATTGAGGATTATCAGCTGTGAGTGATCTGCAATCTGAGGGACTACAACCCCCAGCATGCTCTGACAGCACAGAGTAGTAGCCTTCCATAGCCGCAGCCTGACAGATACTGTAAATGTGTGAAATGTAAAGAGGCTCCGAACCCGTATCCTTGTGAATCTGCTTATATAAGGCTGAGCTCACACTGCGATATGAACACATTCGGGACCTCCGTTGCAGGTATTCTTGGGGATGCGTAAAAAAAAAAAAAAAAAGAAGATAGGGACCATAGGGACTTCAAATGCGGTGTTTCCCAAATGTAAGCACCTTCTGTGTGGGACAAAATAGCGTGGTTATACCCTATGGATTCGTCCTGATAACTTTTTACAGGAACTCCCATAGAACAGAATGGAAAACACAGCGCTCCCCTTTACCGAGAACTCCCATAGAACAGAATGGAGAACACAGTGCTCCCCTGTACTGGGAACTCCCATAGAGCAGAATGGAGAACACAGCGCTCCCCTGTACTGGGAACTCCCATAGAACAGAATGGAGAACACAGCGCTCCCCTGTACTGGGAACTCCCATAGAGCAGAATGGAGAACACAGCGCTCCCCTATACCCCAAATTCCCATAAAACAGAATGGAGAGAACACAGCGCGCCCCTGTACTGGGAACTCCCATAGAACAGAATGGAGAACACAGCGCTCCCCTGTACTGGGAACTCCCATAGAACAGAATAGAGAGAACACAGCGCTCCCCTGTACTGGGAACTCCCATAGAACAGAATAGAGAGAACACAGCGCTCCCCTGTACTGGGAACTCCCATAGAACAGAAGGGAGAGAACACAGACCTCCCCTATACTAGGAACTCCCATAGAACAGAAGGGAGAGAACACAGACCTCCCCTATACTGGGAACTCCCATAGAACAGAATGAGAACACAGCGCTCCCCTGTATTGGGAACTCCCATAGAACAGAATGGAGAACACAGCGCTCCCCTGTGTGAGAACTCCCATAGAACAGAAATGGAGAACAACAGTGCTCCCCTGTACTGGGAACTCCCATAGAGGAGAATGGAGAACAAAGCGCTCCCCTGTAGTGGGAATTACCATAGAACAGAATGGAGAACACAGCGCTCCCCTGTACCGGGAACTCCCATAGAACAGAATGGAGAACACAGCGCTCCCCTGTACCGGGAACTCCCATAGAAAAGAATGGAGAGAACACAGCGCTCCCTATACTGAGAACTCCCATAGAAGAGAATGGAGAACACGGCGCTCCCCTGTACTGGGAACTCCCATAGAACAGAATGGAGAACACAGCGCTCCCCTGTACTGGAAATCTCAGAGCAGAATGGAGAACACAGCGCTCCCCTGTACAGGGAACTCCCATAGAACAAAATGGAGAGAACACAGCGTTCCCCTGTACTTGGAACTCCCATAGAACAGAATGGAGAACACAGTGCCTCCCCTGTACTGGGAACTCCCATAGAACAGAATGGAGAACACAGCGCTCCCCTGTACTGGGAACTCCCATAGAACAGAATGGAGAGAACATAGCGCTCCCCTGTACTGGGAACAGCCATAGAAGAGAATGGAGAGAACACAGCGCTGCCCTGTACTGGGAAACTCCCATAGAGGAGAATGGAGAACCCAGCGCTCCCCTGTGCCCATTCACAGAGGCGAGATCTGGCGTTTATTACTCCAAACACCTTTTATTACAACCAATATATTTAATGCTGCGTCCACACGTCAAGGACAAAATCCTCATCGGATTCGAATCAAAATTCGAACCGTATTTTACACTCGGATTTCGTCTGTTCCATTCATTTGAACTATAATCCGTCGTTTCCAGGTGACATAGGGCACATTAAAGAACATGTACTAACTTTCTTAACTCAGATTGCAGCCTTGAACTTCGACCCAGGTAGACCACCGCTCGGATCTTCCATTGAGGTCTATGCGGATGGATTGACAGCTCGGATTTTTGCAGACTCTAAATACTAAGGGCCACATGTATGAAAACTGTCTAGGTCTAAGCTTCACTTGGTTTCCCAAAGCAACCAATGAGGGAGCCCCTTTCTCTTCATATAGTGCTCTGGAAAAGAGACGGGTGCTCTGATTGGTTGCTATGGGCTCTGATTCGTCGCTATGAGCTCTGATTGGTTGCTATGAGCTCTGATCGCTATGCGCTCTGATTGGTTACTAAGGGCTGATTGGTTGCTATGAGTACTGATTGGTTGCTATGAGCTCTGGTCGCTATGCGCTCTGATTGGTTGTTATAGGCTCTGATTGGTTGCTATGGGCTCTGATTGGTCGGTTTGAGCTCTGATTGGTTACTATGGGCTCTGGTTGCTATGGGCTCTGATTGGTTGCTATGAGGTCTGGTCACTATGAGGTCTGGTTGCTGTGAGCTCTGATTGGTTGTTATGGGTTCTGATTGGTTGCTATGGGCTCTCTGTTTGGTTGCTATATGCTCTGATTGGTTACTATGGGCTCTGAGTGGTCGCTATGGACAATAAAGAGAGTTTTAGATCTAGACAGTTTTCATACATGTGGCCCTAATTCGGCTTAAAAATCCAACAGTGTACCAGTCCCGTGGAGACAGTGTCTAATACATTTCCCTCCCTCAGGTTTTTGCGACCTCGCCTCACTGTTCGGCCTGGTGCGCCACTGCTGATACATTTCATAAAAATAGCACCATTTTTTATAACTTTGGTAAACGCTGGTAAATTTGATTAAAAAAAGCCTTTTTTTTAAATAAAATTGTTTAAAACTGAGATAAATTTGGTAATAACTTCACAATTTGTGATAAATTTGGTAAAAAAACTCCCCCAATTCTAAATTTGGTAAAAATTGCCCCAATTCTAAATTTGGTAAAAATTGCCCCAATTTTAGATAAATTTGGTACAAAATGCCACAATTTGTGATAAACTTGGTAAAACTGCCCCAATTTTGATTAACTTGGTAATAACTTCCCCAATTTTAGATAAATTTGTTTAAAAAAACTGCCCCAATTTTTAATAAATATGGTAAAAACTGCCCCAATTTTGATGTGTGGTAAAAAGTGCCCTAATTATTATTACTATTTATTTTAAAGCGGCATTGATTCCAGGGCGCTGTACATTCGAGGGGGTTACATACATTACATAAGTCAAACGAGTACAGTGCTAATGACAATTGGCACGACAGAGGGAGAGAGGACCCTACCCGCGAGGGCTTACAATCTACAAGGAGGGGGAAAGAGACGGGAGGTGAGGGGCAGACATGTCTGTGGAGGAAGTAGTGACAAGTTTATAGTGAAGGTTATAGGCAAGCCTGAAGAAATGGGTTTTCAGGTTGCTTTTGAAGCTGGGGAAAGTGGAGGAGAGTCTGATGTGTTGGGGCAGTGAGTTCCAGAGTGTGGGTGAAGCACGGGAGAAGTCTTGGAGACGGTTGTGTGAGGAGCTGATAAGGGGAGAGCAGAGGAGAAGGTCCTGTGAGGAGCGGAGAGTGCTTGATACATGTGGTAAAAACTGCCCCAATTTTCATACGTGGTAAAAACTCCCCTAATTTGTGATAAATTTGGTAAAAACTGCACCAATTTTGGTACGTGGTTAAAAACTGCCGCAATTTTAGATAAATTTGGTAAAAAGTTCTCCAATTTGTGATAAATTTGGTAATAACTTCACAATTTGTGATAAATTTGGTAAAAATTACCTCAATTTTAGATAAATTTGGTACAAAATTATACAATTTATTTATATTTGGTAAAACTGACCCAATTTTAGATACATTTGTTTTAAAAAACTGCCCCAATTTTAATAAAGGTGGTAAAAACTGCCCCAATTTGTGATGTGTGGTAAAAACTGCCCCAATTTGTGATAAATTTGGTAAAAACTGCCCTAATTTGTGATAAATGTGGTAAAAACTGCCCCAATTTTGATACATGTGGTAAAAACTGCCGCAATTTTAAATTTGGTAAAAAGTTCTCCTATGTGTGATAAATTTGGTAAAAAACTGCCCTAGTTTTGATACATGTCGTAAAAAAATTGCCCTAATTTTGATTCATGTGGTAAAAACGTCACAATTTTTGATGAATTTGCTATAATCCGCTCCATTTGTGACACATTTGGTAAGAGCGTCACAGTGTGTGATAAATGCAGCAGGAATAGCGCCATTTTTGCCCTCTGTGCCTCAGTACATTCATCCCCTCAGGGCTTTGCCTCAGGCTCTGAGTGCCTGGGCGGCAGTGGTGGCGTCACTCGTGAGAGGGGCCCGTCACTATGAGGGGGCCCACCCCGGGCTCCGCGCCCCCCGGGGCCTCTGCTCGCGGCTCTGCGCCCGGACACCTACTCGGGACATTCCTTCTCCTTCAGGTTATTCGTATGACGTCACCGCCTGCCCCGCCCTCCCATGACGTCACTGCCGCCTTCTCTGTGGCCCTGGGCGGAGCCGTCAGGCCTGTGATTGACGTCCCTCTCGACCAATAGGACGCCGCGGCTCCTCGTCCCCCGGAGACCTGGGCGCAGGAGGGGGCGGGACCGGGACGTTCTCCGTGTGACATGGCGGCGGCTCCCAGCACCGGGTGAGTGAACGCGGGCCCCGGCGTCACGTCACCTCACGCTCCGTAACGTCAGCAGCGCCCGGTAACCTCTGCGGGGAAGTGACGCGTCCTGCAGTGACTGCACTGTAATAACCTTATAATAGTCCAGTATGTGCGCTACTGTGTACAGTGACACCCGGATACCTGACCTGTGCAGCCTGTGTATAGCTACCTTCCTGTATATACTCTAGTGTCTATATACCTGACCTGTGCTGCCTGTGTATAGCTACTTCCCTATGTATACTGCACTGTAGTAACTTTATAATAGTCCAGTGCTGCATATTATACACTACTATATACAGTGACATCCGGTTACCTGTACAGCCTGTATATAGCTGCCTACCTGTATATACTGTACCTGTGCTGCTTGTATGTAGTTACTTCCCTGTATATACTCCACTGTAATAACCTTATAATAGTCCAGTGCTGCATATTCTACACTACTATATACAGTGACAGCCCAGATACGTGTAATAGGCAGCTATATTCAGGCACACACCTGTGTATACTGTAGTGTCTATATCTGACTGTACTGTAATAACCTTATAATAGTCCAGTCCTGCATATTATACACTATTATATACAGTGACAGCCCCATATACATATGATGTGCTGCCTCTATATAGTGTGATGTCTGTATACCTGACCTGTGCTGCCTGTATATACTGTAGTGTCTATACCCGGCTGTACTGTAATAACCTTATAATAGTCCAGTGTGTGCGCTACTGTATACAGTGACACTTGGATACCGGACTTGTGCTGCCTGTATATAGCTACTTCCCTTTGTATACTGCAATGTCTATACCTGGCTGTACTGTAATAACCTTATAATAGTCCAGTGCTGCACATTCTATACTATGATATACAGTGACTCTCCTGACTGCACTGTACTGTAATAACCTTATAATAGCCAGTGTATACACTACTATATACAGTGACTCCCCTGTATATACTGTACCTGAGCTGCCTGTATAAACTGCGCTGTCTGTATACTGTACTGTAATAACCTTATAATATACAGTGACACCCTGGATACCTCTTACTTGATGCCTGTCTATACCTGGCTGTACTGTAATAACCTTATACAGTGACACCCCGCATACATATAACGTGTCGTCTGTATATACTGTGCTGCCTGTATACCCGGCTGTACTGTAATAACCTGGCATCTGTGTATAATACCGGATGCTTCTGGTCTGGGATCACTTATCTGCCGGATTATTGGACGGCGCTCCCCTGGGTGACGCCGCAGGCGACCGTGTGATGTGACCCTACACACAGCCACAGGAGAGACCATTCGGACTTGATACCTCTCCCTGCACTGACACATTGTAACAGACTAACGTTCCAGAGCGCGACCTCTGCGGCTGTGTGTGCGGCTCATAGAGGATCCAGACTGGATACAATGCAGCAAACGCACAGCTGCGAAAAGCATTTGGGGTCAGTGTCCATTCACTGACAGCAAGCGGAGATGGAATCCCAGCACAAAGCGCATTGAAAAGTTGCCCAACTTTGTGTCCTACCCCATGGCAGAGGATACGGATACGCCGCGCCAGCGCTCTCCCCTCCCCCTTTATTTATTATACAAGGAAAGATGGCGGCCGGTGCCCAGCACTGACGCCGGGCGGAGGACGGGGTCTCCCGGGAGGGGAGGGGGGGGGGGGGTCCATTAATCACCTCATAATCACTAGTGTATTATATACTGGAAAAGCTGCGGCGCTCCAACTGTAGCAAAACTACAACTCCCAGCATGCCCTGAATGCTGCAGGCTGTCAGAGCATGCTGGGAGTTGTACTTTCAAAATGGCTGGAGGTGATGGGAGTTTTGTAACAGTTTGCAAATCGCTGCGTATAGTTAGGTGTGCTCCACTCGCCTATACTTAATGGGGAACTCCACAATTTATTCAGGGTCCCCTCACCTATACTTACCTTGATGCTTTATTTAAAGGGGAACTCCACATTGTTTTCAGGGTCCACTCGCCTATACTTGCATTGACGCTGCATTTAATGGGGAACTCCACTCGCCTATACTTAACTTGACAATGCATTTAAAGGGGAACTCCACTCGCCTATACTTAACTTGATGCTGCATTTAAAGGGGAACTCCACTCGCTTATACTTAACTTGACGATGCATTTAAAGGGGAACTCCACTCGCCTATACTTAACTTGACGCTGCACTTAAAGGGGAACTCCACTCGCCTATACTTAACTTGACGCTGCACTTAAAGGGGAACTCCACTCGCCTATACTTAACTTGACGATGCATTTAAAGGGGAACTCCACTCGCCTATACTTAACTTGACGCTGCATTTAAAGGGGAACTCCACTCGCCTATACTTAACTTGACGCTGCATTTAAAGGGAACTCCACTCGCCTATACTTAACTTGACGATGCATTTAAAGGGGAACTCCACTCGCCTATACTTAACTTGACGATGCATTTAAAGGGGAACTCCACTCGCCTATACTTAACTTGACGATGCATTTAAAGGGGAACTCCACTCGCCTATACTTAACTTGACGATGCATTTAAAGGGGAACTCCACTAGCCTATACTTAACTTGACTCTGCATTTAAAGGGGAACTCCACTCGCTTATACTTAACTTGACGCTGCATTTAAAGGGGAACTCCACTCGCCTATACTTAAATTGACGATGCATTTAAAGGGGAACTCCACTCGCCTATACTTAACTTGACACTGCATTTAAAGGGGAACTCCACTCGCCTATACTTAACTTGACACTGCATTTAAAGGGGAACTCCACTCGCTTATACTTAACTTGACGCTGCATTTAAAGGGGAACTCTACTCGCCTATACTTAACTTGACGATGCATTTAAAGGGGAACTCCACTCGCTTATACTTAACTTGACGCTGCATTTAAAGGGGAACTCCACTCGCCTATACTTAACTTGACGCTGCATTTAAAGGGGAACTCTACTCGCCTATACTTAACTTGACGCTGCATTTAAAGGGGAACTCTACTCGCCTATACTTAACTTGACGCTGCATTTAAAGGGGAACTTAAAAATTAATTCGGGGTCCACTCGTCTATACTTACCTTGATGCTGCATTTAAAGGGGAACTCCACAATGTATTCAGGGTCCACTCGCTGATACTTACCTTGAAGGAGAACTCCACAATTTATTCAAGATCTCTGAACTCGGAACCTTTCGGCGCTGGTTGGCGATTCCTATGACCTTGCTGAATCCGGAGATCTGCTGGACTCTAGTGGAGGAACCCCCAGGATAGACCCTACAAGCAGAGACCTTGTTGTAGGATGTGACTTACACAGATCTGACCGCATCCTGATGGATGGATTGGGGTCATCCGACTCCGAAAGAGAAGATGGAATCTGATTGGTTGCTGTAGGCGGCACCCGTCCTCCCCTTAAAGGGGTTGTCTCACTACATTAATGTGTCCTGTTTTCTTGGTTTCATTTTGAATTCAGGGGCGTGTTTACTGGCTTCCACTAGGCTGCAGTAGAAACCAGGTCCATAGCTATAGCAACCAATGCTGGCAGCCTATCAGGAGAAATTGAACAGGTCTGTAGCTATAGCAACCAGTGCTGGCAGCCTATCATGAGAGACGGAACAGGTCTGTAGCTATAGCAACCAGTGCTGGCAGCCTATAAGGTGAGAGCGAAGAGATCTGGAGCTAGAGGGACCAGTGCTGGCAGCCTCTCAGGAGAGAGTGAACAGGTCTGTAGCTAAAGTGACCAGTGCTGGCAGCCTATCAGGAGAGATCAAACAGGTCTGTAACTACAGATACTAGTGCTGGCAGCCTATCGGGAGAGATCAATCAAGTCTGTAGCTATAGCGACCAGCGCTGGCAGCCTATCAGGAGAGATCAAACAGGTCTGTAGCTATAGCAACCAGTGCTGGCAGCCTATCAGGAGAGATCGAACAGGTCTGTAGCTATAGCGACCAGTGCTGGCAGCCTATCAGGAGAGATCGAACAGGTCTGTAGCTATAGCAACCAGTGCTGGCAGCCTATCAGGAGAGACTGAATAGGTCTGTAGCTATAGCGACCAGCGCTGGCAGCCGATCAGGAGAGATCAAACAGGTCTGTAGCTATAGTGACCAGTGCTGGCAGCCTATCAGGAAAGATCAAACAGGTCCGTAGCTATAACGACCAGTGCTGGCAGCATATCAGGAGAGATTGAACAGGTTTGTAGCTATAGCAACCAGTGCTGGCAGCCTATCAGGAGAGATCAATCAAGTCTGTAGCTATAACGACCAGTGCTGGCAGCCTTTCACGAGAGTGTGAACAGGTCTGTAGCTATAGCAACCAGTGCTGGCAGCCTATCAGGAGAGATTGAACAGGTCTGTAGCTATAGCGACCAGTGCTGGCAGCCTATCAGGAGAGATCAAACATGTCTGTAGCTATAGCGACCTGAGAGCTGATGCAGCCCATACAAGAGGGATATCTAGGAATAGGTAGGACACTGGTAATGGACACAATATTGCAAAGTGACTTGTTTTTGCAAAATCTTTAACATAAAAAGCAGCAATCCCTGTAGTGAGACGACCCCTTTAACAAACCTCCCTATGGTCAGTGATTGTGCTGCTCTCCTCGGCCACTAGGGGCAGTGTGCTGGCTGTATACTGTTGCTTATAGCATAAGCATTTATACCATCTGCAGATGATGGGGATTGCTGCAGTCTTGCTTGGTTTGGTCTATTAACTCTTTCCACTCCTCTGTCTTGCAGATAGTACACAGCGCAGAGCCGGAGGATAGGAGCCTAAAGACCCAGGTAAGAGCATAGGTGGCATGATGGAGTGTTCTGCCCAGTGGGCACGACACCTGAAGAGATCCCTGCGCCAAGCTCCGGCCCTGCACTAATCACACAGTGTGCCCGCTCTGCCCGGAGTGCTCCTTTAACCAGTTCCTGCTGTTTACCCCCATCCCTGACCTGACCCGTACACTCAGGTTTAACACTTTTTCATGCTCGGCTACTCTACAAGTTCTTTTCTTTCTTTTTTCCCCTTTTTTTTTTTTTTTTTTTTTTATTGTTTTTTTTTTCATTAAATCTCTTTAACTTTTTTTATAATTTCAGAGAAAATTTTTTTCACTTTTTTAATCAATTTTTTTTTTTTTTTTTTTTTTTTTAAAGACAAAAGTGGCGCTAAGATAATTTTTGTAATTGTGTCGCTTTCCTGTCACATCATATAAAGTTTTAGGGTCGTCGCGGGGGGGGGGGGGGGTATAACTTTTGGTTTCGGCCGTCAGTGTTTTTTTCATTATAATTTTTTTTTCTAAATAGTTTTAGGGAAAATGTTTTTCATATGTTTTTAGTTTTTAAAAGGCAAAAGTGGCGCTAAGATAAGTTTTGCAAGAGTGTCACTTTTCCGTCACAGGGTTAAAGTTGTTGTTTGGAGAGTCAGTGTTTATAAAAAAAAAATTATTTCTGTGGGGTTTTTTTGGGTTTTTTTTAACATTGTGACCCCCATAAGGTCAAGAAATTTTTTTTTTTGGTTTAGTTTTTTATGCTGCTTTCCCCTGTAGCTGATATTTTAGCTCCAGTTCCAGAGTGGGAAACAGTCTCCTGTACTGAACGCAGAGGTGATCTCTATCTGATAAGACCCAGCAGCTCCTGCAGATACCAAGCCCTGGTGATCATGTGACCATGCAGCTAATCTAAATCTGATAAGACCCAGCAGCTCCTGCTGTTACCAAGCCCTGATCATCATGTGACCACAGAGCTAATCTGGATCTGATAAGACCCAGCAGGTACTGAGCCCCAGTGATCATGTGATCATAGAGCTGATCTGGATCTGATAAGACCCAGCAGCTCCTGCAGTTACAAAGCACTGGTCATCATGTGACTACAGAGCTGATCTGTATCTGATAAGACCCAGCAGCTCCTGCCGTTACTGAGCCCCGGTGACCAGAGAGGTGATCTGGATCTGATAAGAACCCACAGCTCCTGCCGTTACCATGCCCTGGTGATCATGTGACTGCAGAGCTGATCTGTATCTGATAAGACCCAGCAGCTCCTGCCGTTACCAAGCCCTGGTGATCATGTGACTGCAGAGCTGATCTGTATCTGATAAGACCCAGCAGCTCCTGCCGTTACTGAGCCCCGGTGATCACATGACCATAGAGGTGATCTGGATCTGATAAGACCCAGCAGCTCCTGCAGTTACCGAGCCCCGGTGATCACATGACTGCAGAGCTGCTCTGTATCTGATAAGACCCAGCAGCTCCTGCAGTTACCGAGCCCAGTGATCACATGAATGCAGAGCTGATCTGTATCTGATAAGACCCAGCAGCTCCTGCAGGTACCAAGCCCCGGTGATCATGTGACCTCCTGGGTCGGGACGCCTGACCGCTTCCTGCTGATCTGTATCTACAGCTCCGATGGAGCGGTGTCGATACGAAGGATCAGGAAGGCAGGGGCAGTGGTAATCCATCCCTGCCTTCTCCCTGGAGTTCCTGGCCGCCGCTGACAGTCGGCTCTCCGCTCCCGCAGCTGCACAGTCCGTTCCAGCACGTCCAGGCAGAGTTAGATGTCGACCGCCCGGATGTATGAAGCCAAGGGGCGCTCCGCATCTAAAATCCATCTGCTTGGTGACCCCTCCTTTTAGTTAGGGTTTGTATGTGGGTGCACTCTCTGGCCCTCCAGCCCTGGTGACACTACAACTCCCAGCATGCAGTAGAGTTAAAGCCCCCTGACCCGGATTGCCACCGTTTTGGGTGGACGCCCCCTTCTCCCCCCAGGAAAGCTGTGCGGGGTCCCCTTTAAGCTGTCGGCGGTTGTCAGCCTCGCAGCCGCCTGTTCCCCCTTCTCTCCACCTCCCACTTTCTTGTTTTATGACTCCCTTCTCCTTCCCATCTGCTGCAGTATTGTTCCACCAAATGGCACAAACAAGCTTTTTTATCTCTCCCGTGCGAGAGATGCAGCTCGATAGGACGCAGCGGGCGGTGGGGGAGCGCGGGGAAGGCAGGAGGAGAAGCTCGTTCCTGGGGGAGAGCAGGAGATCCGTGCGCCGCTCCATCTCTAAAGCGCGCACGTTTGTTTGCAGAGTCCCAATGAAGCGATCTCATACACCCCCGGGGAACGTAGCCAATGGGGCCCTGCGCTCTCTGTCCCAAGAGCTGGGCAAAGGAAGCGCGGTCATGCTGTCGGCAGCCGTCCTGGAGCTGCCCAGTCCTGGGGGGCGAGGAGCGCAGCAGCACGATGGACCCCGAGGATCGCAGAGCGAAGCCCCAGCGGCAGAGGGCAAGTCCGGGGGCACCGTCAAGGTCTATCTGCCCAACCAGCAGAGGACGGTGGTGAGTCCGGTCACGTCGGCTAAATGTGTATGTGGTGGGCACAGACTCCTAAGAGGGATACAAACCCCCGTATACATCCTGAACAGAGCAGAGCAGTCCAAAGATAGATATGAGATAGATAGATATGAGATAGATATGAGATAGATATGAGATAGATATGAGATAGATAGATATGAGATAGATAGATAGATAGATAGATATGAGATAGATAGATAGATATGAGATAGATAGATAGATAGATAGGAGATAGATAGATAGGAGATAGATAGATAGGAGATAGATAGATAGGAGATAGATAGATAGGAGATAGATAGATAGGAGATAGATAGATAGGAGATAGATAGATAGATAGATAGATAGATAGATAGATAGATAGGAGATAGATAGATAGATAGGAGATAGATAGATAGGAGATAGATAGATAGATAGGAGATAGATAGATAGATAGGAGATAGATAGATAGATAGGAGATAGATAGATAGATAGGAGATAGATAGATAGATAGATAGATAGATAGATAGATAGATAGATAGGAGATAGATAGATAGATAGGAGATAGATAGATAGATAGGAGATAGATAGATAGATAGATAGATAGGAGATAGATATGGGATATTCGTATAGATAGGTGATAGATAGATATCCAGACAGTCGGGTGCTGAGTCCTCCCCTTGTCGCTCCTCGTACACATCCGTAGATTTTCTCTCTGGCGTCTCTCGTTCCTAATTGCCTTCTGTTTCTAGGTGAACGTCCGGCCCGGGATGACCGTCTACGACTCCCTGGATAAGGCTCTGAAAGTGCGGGGTCTGAACCAGCAGTGCTGCGCGGTTTATCGTCTCTTGCTCGGGTACGGGGTCGGGGTGATGGGAGGGGGGCTGCAGCTGTAGGACATTGAGGGCTTTGCGCTGATTTTGGGGATTGATGGCCGTGTATGGCTAGAGAGGATCTGAGGACTGCAGGTTAATGCCCCGTCTTCTCATGGTGCACTAAGGGAATGTTCACACAGCGTCTTGTGGTCCGTAACTATGGGCATCGCAAGACGGCGGATGATTTAGAAGTACGGGCTGGCCGGCGTGTACTTTTAAAAAGCACAGGGGGCGAGCGGTCCAATTCACTTCTATTGCCCCAGTGCTTAATCACCGGAAAGAAGTGACGTTACTTCTTTCACCACTGTCTATAAGAGCTATGAGTTACCGTAGTTACAGGCCGTGTTTCGGGGTGTTTTGCAGTGCAATTATGCCCCAAAATACTGTCTAAAAGACGCCGTGTGAGCATCGCCTAATGGTGCAGACACCAGAGGATGAGATGACGGATTCGGCTCTGCTACATGCACATCCACATTCCTGGGCGAGATTGTCTCTCCATCACTGTGCAGTAACATATGGGCCCGTGTCAGCGCGTTGGCAGCTTGGCATCGCCATCTCTCGCGCTTGGATGCGGTTATACAGCGCCATACTGCAGCAGAGCCTTCATCTGTTTTCTTAAAGACTCCATCACTGACAGACAAGAAGCCTTGGACACAAGTCCCTGGTGACAGGAGGAGCAGTCATGGGGTTACAGCTGGAAGGCTTCTCACCTGTACCTGTGCTAAAGGCTCCACTGCACGTCCATTTTTTTTTCAGCGTTTTTCGTTTTCTAAAAACACTGGAAAAACTACTGTAAATCAGTCCCATAAAAACTCTGGTAAAAACCTCCTGCTGTCTCCACAGAAAAATTTTTTTTGCTGGTCGTCTTTTGAAACGCCAGAGCCGGGCAGAAAATTTACTAATGGAGCCTATGAAAAGCGTCAGATGTTTTTTGGCATGAAAACCCCCCAGGAGATTAAAGTCCCCCCTATACTGGGTGTTAACCCACTTGCTTTTGCTAAGAGATATTTTTTCAGAATTTGGCGCTAATAAAGTCATCTCACTTCTGGCGCCAAAAATCCATTTTTTTGCGGATTTTGGCGCTAAGATTCCGTTTTGTTTTTTTTTCTTTTGGCGGATTTTGGTCCCTTTTTTTGTTTTTTTATGGTGTTTTTTGCCGCTAAGATGCCATGGGTTCTTTTGCGGATTTTGCCTGTAAGATCCCGGTTGTTTCTCCGATTTCGGCGCTAAAACCCATTTCTTGCGTGTTTTGGTGCTAATAAAGTTATCTCGCTTTTGCCGCGAATCCGTTTTTGTTAAGGTTTTTAGCACCAAAATCTGTAATTAAATGGATTTTTAGCATCAAAAGCGAGATAACTTGATTAGCGCCAAAATCTGAAAAAAGAAAAAGAAAAAACGGACTTTAGCTGAAATCCGTAAAAAAAAAAAAAACGGATTTTTAGCGGCAAAAGCGAGATAACTTTATTAGCACCAAAATCCATAAAATGACTACAAGATGACCTATAAATGCAATAATGCGCTTTCCATCCCCTTTGGGTGGAGTCACATCCAATGACTTGATTCATGCGTACATTAAAAACCAGACTCGAAGACTAGCAAAAAAAACGCAGCAAAAAATGCAAATCGTGGCGAAAAACCGGCCGTTTTTTCAGCAGCTTTTAACCGGCAGTTAAAGGTTTTTAGGATTTGGTTTTGAGGTAGTTTTTTGGCCACTGAAGGGTAGACGGCGCCTATCAATGACAACCCATTACGACGCTTCCTTGTGGTGCTCAGAGGTTGCATTTCCTTTTCCCAACACAGAGCGGAAGGGGGCGCTGTACCTGGTAACATCCACCTTTACCCTCTCCTCTCTATTCCCACCACAGACGCAAGACCCTCACGGACTGGGAGACGGACATCACGCCGCTGGTGGGGGAGGAGCTGATGGTGGAAGTTCTGGCCGACGTCCCTCTGTCCATGCACAATTTTGTAAGTCGCCCCTCACCCCGTGTCGTGTTGAGAAGCCGCCACCTCCCTCTGATTCTCCCACACTTCTCCTCCGCAGGTTCGGAAGACCCACTTTAACCTGGCGTTCTGCGACTTCTGCCTCAAGTTCCTGTTCCATGGCTTCCGTTGCCAAACCTGTGGCTACAAGTTCCACCAGCACTGCAGCAGCAAGGTGCCCACCGCCTGCGTGGACATCACCAAGCTGCCCAAGTACGTGCTCCCTGACGGCCGCTCCTAAAGGGGGGCTCCGGTTTTATGCAAATGAAGCTTAATGAATGCACAGGGAAGGATTTTTTTTGCATTTTTTGGTTCGTCACCATTGTCAGGATCTCTGCTTGCTGTCAGTGAATGGAAGGATTCAATGCGCGGTGCAGGGCTTGATACAATAGAAAGCTCTTTGCAACCAGCTAAATGTCATCAGGCCGGGCTTCCAGACTCTATTCCATGGGTGTCAAACTGCGGCCCTCCAGCTGTTGGCAAAATACACCTCCCATCATGCATTTGTATAATCTATCACAGTGGGCATGATGGGAGTTGTAGTTTCCCAACAGCTGGAGGGCCCCAGTTTGCCACCTGTGCTCTATTCCCTGACAGCAAGAAGAGATCTTAAAAATGGTAAGAAACACAAAGTACAGCAGAATGTTTTCCACTTTTTTAACCCTATTCTATTTTGGGTCTAAAATTTGGAGTCATTTATCAATCTTTACCGGAGTCAAGCTTCATTTTTCCGATACAGATTTCCAAATCCTCTGCATATATCAAAAGGGGGCAAACTCCTTTCCGCCAAGGGCCACATCAGCATTATGGTTGCCTTCGGAGGGTGGCTCAGGTGCTTGGGTAGAGCTGTGCCACCACCTGCGAGTTGCTTTAGTGCGCGCCGGAGCTCCGGCTCCAAGATGGCACGGCCCCCATATGCCCGCGCCACCTCTGCCGCCTCTGGCTGTATGCTACAGGGGAAAATGGAGGGCCTGTCCCTTCTGCATGTGAACCTCATCCATCCCTGCTCGCTGGGTCTAAGCTCTCATGGGCCATATAAAGTGACGTGCTGGGTCGGATTTGGCCCAGGGGTTTTGAGTTTGTCACGTATGGTATAGACCGTGAAATTCCCAAAGCTACCACTAGGGGCAGCTGCAGGCCGATGGATTTTATCATGGAGTGGATTTCGAGCTCTGTATCAGAAAAATGGAGCTTGACCCCTGAAAAGATATGGGGCCTTATGTATGAAAACTGTCCAGCAGTAAGACTGTGTTTGTTGCCCATAACCCTCAACACGGGTCCATAGTGACCAATCGGAGCTCATAGTGACCAATTGGGGCTCAGTTTTAATTTCATATAGTGCTCTGGGAAAATAGAAGCTGAGCTCTGATTGGCCGCTATGGGCTCTGATTGGCCGCTATGGGCTCTGATTGGCCGCTATGAGCTCCGATTGGTCACTATGGGCTCTGATTGGTCGCTATGGGCTCTACTCAGTTGCTATTAGATCTGATTGGTCGCTATGGGTTCTGGTCGGTTACTGTTAGATCTGATTGGTTGCTATGGGCTCTGGTCAGTTGCTATGGGCTTTGGTTGTTGCTATGGACAACAGAGACAGTCTTACTGCTAGACAGTTTTCATACATAAGCCCCACACTATGAATTTAATCTGCACAGATTTTCACCATGATTTCTGCATAGAGTCGGGGGCACTGATGCCTCTCGTACCCCCGGGTTCTCTGCCCGCTGCCGCCGCCTGGGTTCCTGATGCCTCTTGTTTGCTTGTCGTTCTTCAGACCAGTCTCCGGTTATCAGGATTATCTGACCTACCCCGATCCTCCCTCTGACATCTATGAACCCTCCACCCCGCAGCCCTCCAGGTAACGACCCCTCCACTGCGGCCTCTTCATGTCTGTGCCATTCTCTGTTGATGTCCCTGGTTCCCACCCCATTCCATCTCTCCCTCCAGCAGCCCCCGGACACAGCACCCTGGAGTTGCTTCCTTTCCATTCCCCAGCGATGGTCTGCAGCGGCATCGCTCCACCTCCACCCCCAACGTTCATATTGACAGCACCACTGGTCCCGTGGATAACAGCATTATTGAGGTACCCAGTCAGGGCGAGGGGGCCTGCGCCACCGAGGCGTAGATGGGGTGTAGACCAGGGCTTAGCGGGGCGTGAGGAGAGGCCAGGGGGTATGCCAAGGATCCAAATAGAGTCCTGTATAAGGGGAGCTATTTCTAAATCCAAGCAACTGACCTTGCCCCCCACTGCTTGCTACAGGTAATGCAAAGGGCTCCGGAGAGCTTATGGACAACATGTAATACCACAAGTCTCCAGTAGTGGCGCTGTAGGAGAATTGGGTGTTTGCCGGTGGTTCATGGCTGCTGATCGCCGGGATTTCATCTGCCATAACCACGGTGGTCATTGAGATACCATGATCTGCTGTGAAGCAATGAGGGAAGGGCAGTTTTGAGGGTGGGGTATGGTCTTTTGGTGTTTTTTAAGATCGACCAGGGCGTATAAGGGGCTAAATGGCTCATATAATACAGATGACCCCCGCAAGTGAGTGATGACGAGGGCATGGCTCCACCATCAATGCTCTGTGCCAGTATGGCACCTCATATTATAGGGGTCTTCCCATTGTACACATTGATGGCAAAGTGTGATAGATGCAGGTCCCACCTCTGTGACCCGCACTTATGTCAGGAACGGGCCCCCGAAATTCTCCATTCAGAGTGAAGAGCCGGTCACGCTTCCACCGACTCTCCCTTCTTTTTTGAGTACAGCCAGACACAGCGCTCCACTCTATTGGGAATTCCCATAGAACAGAATGAAGAACACAGTGCTCCTCTGTACCAGGAACTCCCATAGAACAGAATGAAGAGAACACAGTGCTCCTCTGTACCAGGAACTCCCATAGAACAGAATGGAGAAAACAGCGCTCCCCTGTACTGGGAACTCACATGGAACAGAATGGAGAGAACACAGCGCTCCCCTGTACTGGGAACTCCCATAGGACAGAATGGAGAGAACACAGCGCACCCCTGTACTGGGAAAATCCATAGAACAGAATGGAGAATACAGCGCTCCCCTGTACTGGGAACTCACATGGAACAGAATGGAGAGAACACAGCGCTCCCCTGTACTGGGAAAATCCATAGAACAGAATGGAGAACACAGCGCTCCCCTGTACTGGGAACTCCCATGGAACAGAATGGAGAACACAGCGCTCCCCTGTTCGGGAACTCCCATAGAACAGAATGGAGAACATAGCGCTCCCCTGTACTGGGAACTCCCATGGAACAGAATGGAGAAAACAGTGCTCCCCTGTACTGCGAACTCCCATAGAACAGAATGGAGAACACAGCCCTCCCATGTACCGGGAACTCCCATAGAACAGAATGGAGAACACAGCGCTCCCCTGTACTGGCAACTCCCATGGAACAGAATAGAGAGAACACAGCGCTCCCCTGTACTGGGAACTCCCATAGAGGAGAATGGAAAGAACACAGCGCTCCCCTGTACTGGGAACTCCCATAGAACAGAATGGAGAGAACTCCGCTCCCCTGTACTGGGAACTCCCATAGAGGAGAATGGAGAGAACACAGCGCTCCCCTGTACTGGGAACTCCCATAGAACAGAATGGAGAGAACACAGCGCTCCCCTGTACTGGGAACTCCCATAGAACAGAATGGAGAGAACACAGCCCTCCCCTGTACTGGGAACTCCCATAGAACAGAATGGAGAGAACACAGCCCTCCCCTGTACTGGGAACTCCCATAGAACAGAATGGAGAGGCAGGCGCATGCGTGATCGGATCTCCATTCTGTGCTGATACTTTCAGGGTTTCGTTCCTGAGATAGCGGTAGGTTCTAGAGGTGGGACCTGCACCTGTCGGACTCTCATATCCTACCTATTTTGCCATCAATGTGTAAGATGAGAACGCCCCTTTAAATATATACCCTGTTTCCACGAAAATAAGACAGTGTCTTATATTAATTTTTGCTCCTAAAGACGAGACAATAATTCACATTTATTGTTGAACAAAACACCAACCTGTATGAATATATTGTAGAGATTTCATCACAAACATCAGCAGAAGCAGCCAAACTCTCTGAACTGCATAAAAAAATGCACCATGTCTTATTTTTGGGGGTGTCTTATTTTCGAGGAAACCGGGTAGTTGCCATAACACCCAAGGCAAGAAAAGGGTGAAGAGTTGAGGACCCCCTGCACCTTCTCCTTTTTGGGGGAGGGTTGTCCTGACCCCGGGGTGGGTCCTATGTATGACCGCACACAGGGGATACGGCCAGTGGGCTACTAGACAGACCCGGACACCAGTCGGCCATGTGCATCCATTTTCAGCCATCATTGTCCTCCTCCTCCTGTGATTCATCTATTTCCTGCAATGTAAGACGATGGTCTGAGACTGAGGTGATCTATGATGATGGTTGGGGAGCTCTGTAGCCCCCTCTGCTCCCCTCTCCCTATACAAGCTGCAGACCCCCTCCCATACAGATGGGGAGATCAGTCCTTGTAACATTTCTCCTCTTCTTCTACTAGGAGGCATTGAGGAACGCCGCCATCTCCCGTAAGTGACCACTCTACCCCCTGCTGCTGTCTATGTACCACATGTAGCCCCCGTCCTGTGTCCCTCCTGTGCTGCTTGTCCTCCTCCGGTCTATGAGTAACATTTCTATCTCTTTTGCAGCCAAGGACGGAAACCCCAAAAACCCCCCCCCTGTCGGCAGTAAATCTCCACCAGCGAAGTCGCCAGTGGAGGCCCCAAAAGAACGACGGACCTCGTCTTCTGATGACAAGAAGAAAGTGGTGAGTGATTGATATTTCATGGAAAGTTATCTGGACGGTCCTTTAATAGAGAGTAGCCACTGGACGGCCGTCTAATGGAGAGCAGCCACTGGACAGCCCTCCGATAGAGAGCAGCCACTGGACGGCCCTCCGATAGAGAGCGCCCAGTGGGTGGCCCTCCGATAGAGAGCAGCCACTGGAAGGCCCTCTGATAGAGAGCAGCCACTGGACGGCCGTCTAATAGAGAGCAGCCACTGGACGGCCGTCTGATAGAGAGCAGCCACTGGACGGCCGTCTAATGGAGAGCAGCCACTGGACGGCCCTCTGATAGAGAGCGCCCACTGGGTGGCCCTCCGATAGAGAGCGCCCACTGGGTGGCCCTCCGATAGAGAGCGCCCACTGGGGGCTCCAGGGCAAGCTTAGGGGTCTTCCATTATTTTCTTTTTTTAATATATGACCCATTCAGTGAGCAGCAGGGTCATATAACCGAGGGCACATGCTATGAAACGGCACTAAACTTGCTGCCGGTCACAAGATCTGTGTGTCCCGTCACCCAGTTCTTATATAAACCTGTTATTAAAGGGGTTTTCCAAAACTTTTAAAAACCTCCCACTGCGCTAAAGTAGAAAGTTACCCCACAGTTACTTCTCCCATCACCACCGTTCCAGAGCTTCAGTTTTCTTCCATGGTCCCTCACTCATGACATCACGTTCATGGATCACATGATGCCGCAGCCAATCACTTGCCTCTGTGGTCACATGATGCCGCAACCAATCACTGACCTCAGCAGTCACATGTCTGCATATACATCATGTGACCACGGAGGTCAGTGATTGGTGGCAGCATCATGTGACCACAGAGGTCAGTGATTGGCGGCAGCATCATGTGACCACAGAGGTCAGTGATTGGCGGCAGCATCATGTGACCACAGAGGTCAGTGATTGGCTGCAGCATCATGTGACCACAGAGGTCAGTGATTGGCGGCAGCATCATGTGACCACGGAGGTCAGTGATTGGCTGCAGCATCATGTGATCCATGGATGTGATGTCATCAGTGAGGGAAGGGGACACTGGAGCTCTGAAATGGAGGTGATAGGAGAGGTAAGCATGGGGTAATTCTCTATTTTAGCACAGTGGGAGGTTTTTAAGTCTTGGAAGACCCCTTTAACTCCATGCTAGGATAAAACCTGACCCGTCCTGTTCCATCTAGCTTGCTCTAGCACCCCCTGTGTGCATTTGCTATCACACAGTCAAGTAGTGGTGACCTCTGTCCTTTCACCTCTAGAAACAGCTGGGCTACCGGGACTCCAGCTACTACTGGGAGGTGAACTCCAGCGAGGTGGTGATACTGAAGCGCATCGGCACAGGATCCTTCGGCACGGTGTACAGGGGCAAGTGGCACGGCGACGTGGCCGTCAAAATCCTCAAAGTGACCAATCCCACCGCAGAACAAATCCCGGCCTTCAAGAACGAGATGCAGGTTCTCAGGTGAGGACGCGCTCAGGAGACCTCGGCGTCAGCCGCCTGTCTACAAGACTAACCACCCCCCGCTCCTCCCCTCTGCAGGAAAACGCGTCACGTCAACATCTTGCTTTTCATGGGCTTCATGACCAAACCCAACTTTGCGATAATCACGCAGTGGTGCGAGGGGAGCAGCCTGTACCGCCATCTGCACGTCATCGAGACGCGGTTCGACGTCTTCCAGTTGATCGACATCGCACGGCAAACGGCGCAGGGGATGGAGTAAGTCACGTTCCCCCCCGAAATGTAGATCCAGGTCTTAAAGGGGTTGTCTCACTATAGACAGCGATGGCGCCGCTCGCCAATGAGAGAGTCCCGACCACCTCTTAGTTCAAATCAGAGAGGTTACAAGGGCTCGGTCTTGAGAGAGGTGCAGGTCTCGCCTCTGGGTCCTGCACTTATCAGACATTGATGGCATGTTCGATCATTCTATCAATGTATAGTTAGAAAACCCCTTTAAAAATTAGAGCTTCCCATTAACCATCACTGGAGAGCACAGTGGGCCTTATGTATGAAAACGGGCAAAGTGTAAGACTGTCCTTGTTGCCCATAGCAACCAATCAGCCTTCATAGCAACCAGAGCCCATAGCAACCAATCAGTGGTCGTAGTAACCAAAGCCTATAGCAACCAGAGCCCATGGCAACCAATCTGTGCTCCTAGCAACCAGAGCTCATAGAGACCAATCAGAGGTCATAGCGACCAATCAGAGGTCATAGTGACCAACCAGAGCCTATAGCAACCAATCAGGTCATAGCAACCAATCAGAGCTCATAGTAACCAATCAGAGCCCATAGCGACCAATCAGCCCTCATACCAATCAGAGCCCATAGCGACCAATCAGCCCTCATACCAATCAGAGCCCATTATAACCAATCAGCCCTCATACCAATCAGAGCCCATTATAACCAATCAGCCCTCATACCAATCAGAGCCCATTATAACCAATCAGCCCTCATACCAATCAGAGCCCATTATAACCAATCAGCCCTCATAGCAACCAGAGCCTATAGCAACCGATCAGAGGTCATAGCGACCAATCAGAGCCCATAGAAACCAATCAGCCCTCATAGCAACCAGAGCTCATAGCAAGCAACCAGAGCTCATAGCAAGCAACCGGAGCTCATAGCAACCAATCGGAGCTCATAGCAACCAATCGGAGCTCATAGCAACCAATCGGAGCTCATAGCAACCAATCGGAGCTCATAGCAACCAATCGGAGCTCATAGCAACCATTCGGAGCTCATAGCAACCAGTCGTAGCTCATAGCAACCAGTCAGAGCTCATAGCAACCAGTCGGAGCTCATAGCATCCAGTCAGAGCTCATAGCAACCAGTCGGAGCTCATAGCACCCAGTCGGAGCTCATAGCAACCAGTCCGAGCTCATAGCAACCATTCGGAGCTCATAGCAACCACTCGGAGCTCATAGCAACCATTCGGAGCTCATAGCAACCAGTCGGAGCTCATAGCAACCAGTCGGAGCTCATAGCAACCAGTCGGAGCTCATAGCAACCAGTCGGAGCTCATAGCAACCAATCGGAGCTCATAGCAACCAATCGGAGCTCATAACAACCAAACAGAGGTCATAGCAACTAATCAGAGTTTATAGAGGTCAGCCATCATCTTTCCAGAGCAGTATATATAAATGAAAGTTGAGTTCTGATTGGTTGCTGTGATGGCTGATTGGTTGTTCTGAGCTTAGCTTGCTATGATGGCTGGTTGGTTGCTATGGGCTCTGATTGCTATGATGGCTGGTTGCTATGAGTGCTCGTTGGTTGCTATGGGCAACAAATGAAAGCTGGGCTGTGGTTGCTATGAGCTCTGTTTGGTTGTTATGGACTCTGGTTACTGTGGGCTCTGATTGGTCGCTATGAGTTCTGTTTGGTTGCTATAAGCTCTGATTGGTTGCTGTAATGACTGGTTGCTATGAGCACTCATTGGTTGCTATGGGCAACAAATCAAATCTGGCCTCTGGTTGCTATGGACAGCAAAGACAGTCTTCTAGCTAGAGACAGTGTTACATAAGGCCCAGTGTGTGACATTGATTATAGGTGATGCAGCTCCACCCAGAGGCTGTCCTTAGTACTGCAGATTTTATAACGGGCGCTGCTTGGGATGGAGTTGATGTACTATTTTCTATGGTGCAGTAGGAGCTTAAAGGGGTATTCCCATCTCGGGCGTACTGGACTTGGGGTAACCCTGAACAGGACAGTCCAATGCGTTTCCTCCCACAATTAGATATAACAATGGGGTCAAAAAAACAGACCAAAAGCGTAAACTATCACATTCCCCCCCATGAGTCACAAACAGGCCTGCAGGCGATCCGGCCGGTGCTGGTAGTGATGTTATATTTTAATATACAGGACTTTTACGGACGCGGCAACACCGATTATGTGGAACTTTTTTCTTTTTTTTTTGAAATTTTAAAATGGAAACTTTTTTGGAACTTTCCAATTTTTTTTTTCATTAATCTTTTTATACTTTTAAAAGTATCCTGACACCAACAGCCTGTATAGCAGGGTTACCGAATAATCCCAATTCCAAGTTACCGACAACAGGATGGGCCAATACGTCCTGTGTCGGTGGGGATACCCATTTAAGTGGTTTTCTTCTCCTCTGTCTGCATTGCTGAGGCCATGGCGGGGACATGAACCGCTCCTTGCCGCGATGTCTCCTTCTCCGCTCCGTCCTCTGAGATGTCGCTGGTTTGTGTATAGATTTTTAATTTTCTTTCTCTTTCTTTAGCTACCTCCATGCAAAGAATATCATACACCGTGATCTGAAGTCTAACAGTATCCTTCCACCCCCTACCTTACTGCGGTTAACTTAGGAACACTCCAGGTAAAACTGTGTTGTGCACAATTTACAAGCTGAGGCTGCACTTTTTTCAGGTTAATAGATGGGAGTCCTGAACATATACCCCCCCTCCCCCCAAACTCTTTACAGCGGTCCCATTATGAACTTTGATATAATATATGTGGGATATACCATCAAGTATAAAGGGGGGGTATACATCTAATACAAATATCAGTGGCACACTACAAAACTAAGTAAAACATCAAGGTATATAGGAATTTTTTGAAAATGCATTACTGCTAAGGAAAATTCTTAGTTTACAGTTTTTGATCAAGAATTGTTTAAGCTCACCTCCCAAAAGCATCAAGGGGATCCCAGCACAGGTGAGTCCCTAACACTAACATGTTACCTCACTAGGAGTCCATTCAGACTACAACCTCTCAGGGAGTGGTAGGAACTTGCTACTGAATTATCCTGCACTGGTTTAAAAGAGGTAGGCGGAGTGCAGCAAGCCAATGAGGTTGCCATTCCTCAAATAGACTACACAAATTAATTAGGCTGTGCACATCCATATATTTTGAAAAACCAGTGTGCACCTATGCTTACGTTTTTCAAAATATATGGATGTGCACAGCCTAATTAATTTGTAAAGGGGGGGAGGGTATAACCTCGGAGACCTGTAACTATCTGTGTTCTCCATTCTGTTTTATGGGAGTTTCCAGTACAGGGGAGTGTTGTGTTCTCCATTCTGTTCTATGGGAGTTCCCAGTACAGGGGAGCGCTGTGTTTCTCCATTCTGTTCTATGGGAGTTCCCATACAGGGGAGCGCTGTGTTTCTCTCCATTCTGTTCTATGGGAGTTCCCAGTACAGGGACGCGCTGTTTCTCTCCATCTGTTCTATGGGAGTTCCCAGTACAGGGGAGCGCTGTGTTCTCCATTCTGTTTCTATGGAGTTTCCCAGTACAGGGAGCGCTGTGTTTCTCCATTCTTTTCTATGGGAGTTCCCAGTACAGGGAGCGCTGTGTATCTCCATTCTCCTCTATGGGAGTTCCCAGTACAGGGAGTGCCGTGTTCTCCATTCTGTTCTATGGGAGTTCCCAGTACCGGGGAGCGCTGTGTTCTCCATTCTGTTCTATGGGAGTTCTCAGTAAAGGGGAGCGCTGTGTTCTCCATTCTGTTCTATGGGAGTTCCCAATGCATGGAAGCGCTGTGTTTGGCCGTATTCAGAACTTCCATGTAACAGAATGGAGAGTCGTGCACAAGCCTGACCGGTTCTCCATTCTGAGCTGACCCTTTCTGGGGCCCATTCCTAAGAGGGCCCAGAGGTGGAACCCGCATCTATCACACTGTCAATATGCTATCAAAGTCTATGGTTCGAAGAACCCTTTAAGAAGTTTTGTAGTTGCCGTTACACATTGAAGTTTGAGCAGTTTCCTCCTTAACCGGACACAGACATCTTTCTTCATGAGGGTCTCACTGTGAAGATCGGTGATTTTGGGTTGGCCACGGTAAAGACACGGTGGAGCGGATCGCAGCAGGTGGAGCAGCTGAGCTGTTCCATCCTATGGATGGTGAGCACTTCATGCCTCTTTGTATCGCATTGTATTGTGCCGAGTTGGTTTTTACATCCCCTCCTTGTGTCCTTCAGGCCCCAGAGGTGATAAGAATGCAGGAGAATAGTCCGTACAGCTTCCAGTCCGATGTCTACGCCTACGGGGTGGTGTTGTACGAGCTGATGGCCGGAATATTACCATATGCAAATATCAACAACAGAGACCAGGTAAATAGCTGAGGATTCTGGGGCTTGTAGTCCTCCTCTGGGGTGAGGGGCGGGCCTTTGGGACCTTCCTGTTGCTTGGGCCCCATAGTCCTAGATCAGTGCTCTTCAGCTGTAGGCCCCATAGTCCTAGATCGGTGCTCTTCAGCTGTAGGCCCCATAGTCCTAGATCGTTGCTCTTCAGCTGTAGGCCCCATAGTCCTAGATCGGTGCTCTTCAGCTGTAGGCTCCATAGTCCTAGGTCAGTTGTCTACATCTGTAGGCCCCATAGTCCTAGATCAGTGGTCTTCAGCTGTAAGCCCCATAGTCCTAGGTCAGTGGTCTTCAGCTGTAGGCCCCATAGTCCTAGGTCAGTGGTCTTCAGCTGTAGGCCCCATAGTCCTAAGTCAGTGGTCTTCAGCTGTAGGCCCCATAGTCCTAGATCGGTGCTCTTCAGCTATAGGCCCCATAGTCCTAGATTGGTGCTCTTCAGCTGTAGGCCCCATAGTCCTAGATCGTTGCTCTTCAGCTGTAGGCTCCATAGTCCTAGATCGGTGCTTTTCAGCTGTAGGCCCCATAGTCCCAGTTCCGTGCTCTTCAGCTGTAGGCACCATAGTCCTAGGTCAGTGGTCTTCAGCTGTAGGCCCCATAGTCCTGGGTCAGTTGTCTTCAGCTGTAGGCCCCATAGTCCAAGATCGGTGCTCTTCAGCTGTAGGCCCCATAGTCCTAGATCGGTGCTCTTCAGCTGTAGGCCCCATAGTCCTAGATCGGTGCTCTTCAGCTGTAGGCCCCATAGTCCTAGATCGGTGCTCTTCAGCTGTAGGCCCCATAGTCCTATTTCTGTGGTCTTCAGCTGTAGGCCCCATAGTCCTAGATCGGTGCTCTTCAGCTGTAGGCCCCATAGTCCTAGATCGGTGCTCTTCAGCTGTAGGCCCCATAGTCCCAGATCGGTGCTCTTCAGCTGTAGGCCCCATAGTCCTAGGTCAGTGGTCTTCAGCTGTAGGCCCCATAGTCCTAGGTCAGTGGTCTTCAGCTGTAGGCCCCATAGTCCTAGGTCAGTGGTCTTCAGCTGTAGGCCCCATAGTCCTAAGTCAGTGGTCTTCAGCTGTAGGCCCCATAGTCCTAGATCGGTGCTCTTCAGCTATAGGCCCCATAGTCCAAGATTGGTGCTCTTCAGCTGTAGGCCCCATAGTCCTAGATCGTTGCTCTTCAGCTGTAGGCTCCATAGTCCTAGATCGGTGCTTTTCAGCTGTAGGCCCCTTCGTCCCAGTTCCGTGCTCTTCAGCTGTAGGCACCATAGTCCTAGGTCAGTGGTCTTCAGCTGTAGGCCCCATAGTCCTGGGTCAGTTGTCTTCAGCTGTAGGCCCCATAGTCCAAGAATGGTGCTCTTCAGTGTAGAGCCCTAGTACCTACTAGATCGTTTGCTCCTTCAGCTGTAGGCCCCATAGTCCTAGATCGGTGCTCTTCAGCTGTAGGCTCCATAGTCCTAGGTCAGTTGTCTTCAGCTGTAGGCCCCATAGTCCTAGATCAGTGGTCTTCAGCTGTAAGCCCCATAGTCCTAGGTCAGTGGTCTTCAGCTGTAGGCCCCATAGTCCTAGGTCAGTGGTCTTCAGCTGTAGGCCCCATAGTCCTAAGTCAGTGGTCTTCAGCTGTAGGCCCCATAGTCCTAGATCGGTGCTCTTCAGCTATAGGCCCCATAGTCCTAGATTGGTGCTCTTCAGCTGTAGGCCCCATAGTCAAAGATCGTTGCTCTTCAGATGTAGGCTCCATAGTCCTAGATCGGTGCTTTTCAGCTGTAGGCCCCATAGTCCCAGTTCCGTGCTCTTCAGCTGTAGGCACCATAGTCCTAGGTCAGTGGTCTTCAGCTGTAGTCCCCATAGTCCTTGGTCTGTGGTCTTCAGCTGTAGGCCCCATAGTCCAAGATTGGTGCTCTTCAGCTGTAGGCCCCATAGTCCTAGATCGTTGCTCTTCAGCTGTAGGCCCCAAAGTCCAAGATCGGTGCTCTTCAGCTGTCGGGCCCATAGTCCGAGATCGGTGCTCTTCAGCTGTAGGCCCCATAGTCCTAGATCGGTGCTCTTCAGCTGTAGGCCCCATAGTCCTAGATCGGTGCTCTTCAGCTGTAGGCCCCATAGTCCCAGATAGGTGCTCTTCAGCTGTAGGCCCCATAGTCCCAGATCGGTGCTCTTCAGCTGTAGGCGCCATAGACCTAGGTCAGATGACTACAGCAGAAGGCCCCATAGACCTAGATCAGTGGACTTCAGCTGTAAGCCCCATAGTCCCAGATAGGTGCTCTTCAGCTGTAGGCCCCATAGTCCTAGATCGGTGCTCTTCAGCTGTAGGCCCCATAGTCCCAGATCGGTGGTCTTCAGCTGTAGGCCCATAGTCCCAGATCGGTGCTCTTCAGCTGTAGGCCCCATAGTCCCAGATCGGTGCTCTTCAGCTGTAGGCCCCATAGTCCTAGATCTTGCTCTTCAGCTGTAGCCCCCATAGTCCTAGTATCGGTGCTCTCTTTCACTGTAGGCCCCATAGTCCTAGATCGGTGCTCTTCAGCTGTAGGCCCCATAGTCCCAGATAGGTGCTCTTCAGCTGTAGGCCCCATAGTCCCAGATCGGTGCTCTTCAGCTGTAGGCTCCATAGTCCTAGGTCAGTTGTCTTCAGCTGTAGGCCCCATAAGTCCTAGATCATGGGTCTTCAGCTGTAAGCCCCATAGTCCCAGATAGGAGTGCTCTTCAGCTGTAGGCCCCATAGTCTTAGATCGGTGCTCTTCAGCTGTAGGCCCCATAGTCCCAGATCGGTGCTCTTCAGCTGTAGGCCCCATAGTCCTAGCTCCGCTGTCTACAGCTGTAGGCCCCATACTCCTAGATCAGTGGTCTTCAGCTGTAGGCACATTAGTCCTTTATCGGTGCTTTTCAGCTGTAGGCCCCATAGTCCTAGATTGGTGCTCTTCAGCTGTAGGCCCCATAGTCCTAGATCGGTGCTCTTCAGCTGTAGGCCCCTTAGTCCCAGATAGGTGCTCTTCAGCTGTAGGCCCCTTAGTCCCAGATAGGTGCTCTTCAGCTGTAGGCCCCATAGTCCCAGATCGGTGCTCTTCAGCTGTAGGCCCCATAGTCCTAGATCGGTGCTCTTCAGCTGTAGGCCCCATAGTCCTAGATCGGTGCTCTTCAGCTGTAGGCCCCATAGTCCTAGATCGGTGCTCTTCAGCTGTAGGCCCCATAGTCCTAGATCGGCGCTCTTCAGCTGTAGGCCCCATAGTCCCAGATCAGTGGTCTTCAGCTGTAGCTGACGGCTTTCGGGGCATGCTGTAATTTGTAGTCTTGCTGCAGTTGGGGGAACTAATTGACGCAAGAACCGGGAGAGTTTTTTGGATATGAAGGTCCAGCTGCATTAATAACACCAGTGGTTGTCAGATGAGGGACTAGGACAATGGGAAGTCTTCATATGGTCACAGCGCGGTCGTATCTTACAGATCATCTTCATGGTCGGCCGTGGATACCTCAGTCCTGACCTCAGCAAAGTCTCCAACAACTGCCCAAAAGCCATGAAAAGGCTTCTAGCAAATTGCCTGAAATTCAAGAGGGATGAAAGACCGCTGTTCCCACAGGTGAGCTGCACCCCCCTGAACTGCTAATGTAAGAGGCAGGGGGACGAACTGCACCTAATGCTTATACAGTGTCTGGACGCTAGACAGAATACAGACCACCAGAACAGGAGCCATGCAGACCCTGAACAAGCAGGGAGAATAGTGAGTGCAGCTCTGGAGGATAATACAGGATGTAACTCAGGATCAGTACAGGATAAGTATTGTATGTACAGTGACTGCACCAGCAGAATAGTGAGTGCAGCTCTGGAGGATAATACAGGATGTAACTCAGGATCAGTACAGGATAAGTAATGTATGTACACAGTGACTGCACCAGCAGAATAGTGAGCACAGCTCTGGGGTATAATACAGGATGTAACTCATGATCAGTACAGGATATTTATTGTATGTACAGTGACTGCACCAGCAGAATAGTGATTGCAGCTCCGGAGTATAATACAGGATGTAACTCAGGATCAGTACAGGATAAGTAATGTATGTACACAGTGACTGCACCAGCAGAATAGTGAGCGCAGATCTGGAGGATAATACAATATGTAACTCTGGATAATTAATGTATGCACACAGTGACTTCACCAGCAGAATAGTGAGCGCAGCTCTGGAGGATAATACAGGATGTAACTCAGGATCAGTACAGGATAAGTAATGTATGTACACAGTGACTGCACCAGCAGAATAGTGAGTGCAGCTCTGGAGGATAATACAGGATGTAACTCAGGAATCAGTACAGGATCAGTAATGTATGTACAGTGACTTCACCACAGAATAGTGAGATGCAGCTCTGGGGGGATAATACAGGATGTAACTCAGGATCAGTACAGGATAAGTAATGTATGTACAGTGACTGCACCAGCAGAATAGCGATTGCTGTTCTGGAGTATAATACAGGATGTAACTCAGGATCAGTACAGGATAAGTAATGTATGTACACAGTGACTGCACTAGCAGAATAGTGAGTACAGCTCTGGAGGATAATACAGGATGTAACTCAGGATCAGTACAGGATAAGTAATGTTTGTACACAGTGACTGCACCAGCAGAATAGTGAGTGCAGCTCTGGAGGATAATACAGGATGTAACTCAGGGTCAGTACAGGATAAGTAATGTATGTACACAGTGACTGCACCAGCAGAATAGTGAGCGCAGCTCTGGAGGATAATACAGGATGTAACTCAGAATAAGTAATATATGTACATAATGATCCCATCTACATAGATTTTGTACTTCTGTTTTAGATCCTCTCTTCTATTGAGCTGCTGCAGCGAGCTCTCCCAAAAATAGAGCGCAGTGCGTCCGAACCTTCGCTTCACCGAGCGGTCAACTCTGAGGACCTCAACCCCTTCCTGATTAACACCTTGCGCCTCGTGCCTCAGTGAACATCAGCTGCCCCTGTGCGGCAGTATCTCTGACTCCAGCAGCTGTCCTGTCCTCCCTGTGCTCGCTCTCCTCTCTTTTTCCATTTCACACTCTCTAACTTCTTGTCCGCTCCTTCCTTTTCTTCCCGGGCCTCGTCCGGCCACCCTTCGAGGTTACTGTGTGAGGCGACTCCCTTCTCCCAAGATGGACGCACCCACGACGAGTGGAATAATGTGTCATGGAGAAACCGGCCACAAGCTGCTACCATGTAGGAACCTTACTGTATCAGGGAGCACGTGCAGATGGTCCGAGAGGCAGTTCATGGTTATTGATCGGAGCTCCCCTTTAAGGACCTGGGACTGGAGGGGGATGGACTGTGGAGGAGGCGAATTGTCGGAGACGGTTAGCTTTCGCCGTGATGGGACGATAAGTGGGCGCGCTCCTTTGCATCGTGACACCTGGGCCTTCGAGCACCGATAAAATCAACGGTTTATTGACGACGCAATTTTTTTTTTCGTGACCGAATCGGAGCACACCTTGCCCTTCCCCCGTGGCTTATGATCGCCACGAGCCGCCTCATCAATGTTGCATTTACTATATAGACTGTTGCGAGCCGTGAATCTAAAAGGGGAAGATATTTATTTCTAACTGTGCCTGATTCCATTTGCCCCCCCAAAAAAATTCTGCAAATTTTTTATTTTTCATTTTTTTCTTTTTTTCATAAATTGGGGAGAATCATTTGTAACAAAAAAATCAAATTAAGGAGATTTTTTTTTTTCTTTCTAGCATCAGTCTTGCTCTGTCATGTGTTAAGTTGCCCGTCTTCGGGTGGATTGTTGGGTGGTGGAGGCAGAGGGTGGGGTAGGGTGGTTGAAATTTGAGCCTGGTCATGCTTGAGAACCCATAAATTAAACTGTACGGTGAGGGAAATGAATACGAATCTGAAATGCATTGAATATAAGGATGTGTAATATATATAGTTTTAAATAAAATAAGTTTGGTGTAAAAAAACAGAAAAAAAAAAATGTGAGAAATTTTCTTGATTTGTGTATATAGAGGTCCCCATGCCCCTCCGACAGGAACCGAGATCCCCTGCAAAAATCGCCTCTTACCCTGAAACACACTGCTCATTATACAGATAACACTGTAGGAAAAGTGAAAGTGATCGAGGGGGCGGAGCATGACACAGGAAGTCACTGGTGGATTTTTTTTTTTTGCTGTCAAGCCCCGCCCCTTATATTACAAACCGTTTCCTTAACCCCTTAAAGGAGTGGTCTCGCTACAAAGATTAGCTTTCAACATGTAGGGACAGTAAATGAAGACTTTTTCCAAATACATTGCGTTGTTTATTTTTCTTTGTTGAGGAGATAAAAGGGATTTTACAATGTCTGAGTGCGCTCGGGTTTGTATAAATTAATGACCTGCTCTGCCCTGTTGTCAACTGCTGTTGGTGTTATCTGATGGCAGGGATGACCTCATCACACAGGTTGGCACAGAGAACTTTTGACAGCTTGAGTGCTTGACTGTTATCTGATCTAACAAACAAAGGAGACAATTACTGTTTATTTCAACCCTGAAGCTTCTTTGGACCCAAGAGCAGGAGATTTTTTATCTAATCTCTGAGTAATTAGCAGACTTTTGAATACCAGAGCTGATATGCTAATTACCCACATCCTGACGAGGAAGAGACAGGATGCACGAAACGAAAGCTGTTCTGTGAAACCGTGCGGTGAGACGGCACCTTTAAAGCCACCGAAATGTTCAGATTTTTGGTTTTCGTTTTCTCCCGGTCTACATAGCCGTATGTGGGCTTGTTTTTTGCAGGACAAGATATACTTTGAAAGGGTGCCATTGATTTGTACCATATAATGAACTGGGAAACCTAGAAACAATTTTATATTGGGGGAGTGGGAGGAGGGGGGACGTGAAGGAAAAAAATAAAAACAATTGCACAATTTTTGCAGGGGCCTGGCTTTTACCGAGCTCCCTGTTCGGTGTAAATGACGTTATCTGCATTCTGCGGGTCGGATCGATTCCTGTGACACCAAATTTGTAATGATTTACTACTGTAAAAAATTCTCAACAGTTTAAAAGTGATTCGGCCGTCTATATATGATTGTGGGGAAGACATTCTTGCTTGCACTGCTTTAACAGCAGTCAGAGAGATACTTTACAGAAGCTTCATAGGATTCTTAAGACAGTTTCTGTCCCATAGACGTCTATAGGAGAGTTTTCACTGTGAAGGGGAGAGGGGGAGCTGTGACATCTCCTCTTGTGACTGGTGGATTCTGTGTTATCTGTACATATTGGTGTCTCCTGCTTGTACTGATAATGAGCACACTGCTGAAAATCTCTCTCTACAGAACAGGAAGTGTCAGACTATTATTAGGCCTAGTGGCCAAAGCGAAAACTATGGGACTTAAGAATTATTAAAAAAAATATTAAAAATGATCTGGAAAATTTAAAAAAAACATAACCAAAAATTCCTAAAAAAAAAATGTGTTTAACATAAAAATGTGAGTTAAACAATAAGTCATTTTTTGATGAGACATTTCCTTTAAACTATTCCTCCAAAAAGTACAACTTCTCCTCATACAACGGCATCATTGTGAAAATAAAAAAGTTCCGCCCGTTGAAACACGAGGGGGCAAAAACTGAAAAGTACCTTTCAGGCGTCCGCTGTGCAGCCACCTGATGGAGCAGATGACTATATAGTGTAAATCATTTCTATTCCTGCTTGTTCTGAAGTTAGGAGTCCGGTGGGCGGAGCCACTTAATGACTGACAGCCTCCCTGGTAGGAGCACACGGAGCCGAGCACCACCCACGTCATCCCATCTGCTTCTGTCTGTAGCATCTGCCTGAAGACTGGAGAGCGGCAGCTTCTGTGCTGGAGGAGTAAGATGCCAACACAGCGGGCAGCCGTAACATGGTCCTGCAGATCTGGGACAGGGGCGTCTGTCGGTTTGGATGCATCAAGTGAACAAATTGTGATGTCTAGACGACTGGGCCGGGGCATCTCTAGAAGGGCGGGGCTTGTGGGGTAGCCCTGGTATCTAGTGGTTAGTACCTTGGATGTAACTATAGCCATAGCAGCCATAGTGATTGCTATGGGGCCCAGACGCTGAGGGGTCCCACTCCGGGACAAGAACATTGCTCGTTTTTGTAGGGAACAAGTAGTTGGTGACTTTCTGCTCTACTATGAGGGTTCCCTGATGGATGGCGGTGTTATTTATACCTCCCTGATAGATGGCAGTATTATTTATACCTCACTGATAGATGGCAGTGTTATTTGTACCTTCCTGATAGATGGCAGTGTTATTTGTACCTCCCTGATAGATGGCGGTTATTTGTACCGCCCTGATATACGGCGGTGTTATTTGTACCTCCCTGATAGATGGCGATATTATTTATACCTCCCTGATATACGGCGCTATTATTTATACCTCCCTGATAGATGGCGGTGTTATTTGTACCTCCCTGATAGATGGCAGTGTTATTTGTACCTCCCTGATAGATGGCGGTGTTATTTGCACCGCCCTGATATACAGCGGTGTTATTTGTACCGCCCTGATATACGGCGGTATTATTTATACCTCCCTGATATACGGCGCTATTATTTATACCTCCCTGATATACGGCGCTATTATTTATACCTCACTGATATATAGAGCGCTATTATTTATACCTCCCTGATATATGGCGGTATTTTTTATACCTCCCTGATACATAGTGATATTATTTATACCTCCCTGACATACGGTGGTATTATTTATACCTTCCTGATATACGGCGGTATTATTTATACCTTCCTGATATACGGCGGTATTATTTATACCTCCCTGATAGATGGCGGTATTTTTTATACCTCCCTGATATATGGCAGCATTACTTATACCTCCCTGATATATGGCAGCATTACTTATACCTCCCTGATATATGGCGGTATTATTTATACCTCACTGATATACGACGGTATTATTTATATCTCCCTCATATATGGCGGTATTATTTATACCTCCCTGATATATGGCGGTAGTATTTACACCTCCCTCATATATGTGGGTATTATTTATACCTCCCTGATAGATGGCGGCGTTATTTACATCCCCCTGATAGATGGCGGCGTTATTTACATCCCCCTGATAGATAGCGGTATAATTTATACTACTATACTGCTATTTATTCTGTTGCTTTAGTGTATTGTCAGTAGGTGGACGGGCCCATCTCATTTTGCTATGGGTCCCAATGAATTCTAGTTACACCCGTGGTTAGTACCAACCAAAAGCGTGTAAGGAAGAACAACCGGTGACCGGCAACAGGATCGTGGTGAGGGTGAAGGCTGACCTGTCCGAAAAGATACCGGAGCACAACTTCCTGCCGGCCATGACAGAAAGGCGTCCGGACCCACAGGGCATACATTCTACGTTTGCTCTATGGATCTCTAGGGCCCGTCCCGGCCCCACCAGGGTCTATGCTGCAATACATTGTTCAAGGTACCGCAACGTATACTGCAAACAGGGGGCGTCACTTACCGGAAGAGATGGCGCCAGGCTGTACTATGGGAAGAAGACAAGATGGCGGAGACAGTGTGATGGGCAACGTCCTGCTGGGGGAGTCCTGGCATCATGTAGACATTACTGTGACACACATCACCTTCCTCACCAAGCTCCCCTTCATGGTGGTGGGATTCCCTAATGGCAAGGGGCGTCTTTCAGCAGGATAGTGCCCCCTGTGCTATGTGCCAAGGATGAGGAACATGACAAAGAGTTTAAGGGGGTGACTTGGGCTTACTCTGATCGAGCGTCTGTGGGATGAGCTGGAGAACCAGCCCCCTCCATGGAGCTTACAGGATCCGATACCATAGGACTCTTCAGAGGAGTCCGGGCCTCACAAAGCTACAGGGTCTGATACCACAGGACTCTTCAGAGGAGTCCGGGCCTCACATCTTACAGGATCCGATACCACAGGACTCTTCAGAGGAGTCCGGGCCTCACATCTTACAGGATCTGATACCAGAGGACTCTTCAGAGGAGTCCGGGCCTCACAATTTACAAGATCTGATACCACAGGACTCTTCAGAGGAGCCCGGGCCTCACAACTTACAAGATCTGATACCACAGGACTCTTCAGAGGAGTCCGGGCCTCACATCTTACAGGATCTGATACCAGAGGACTCTTCAGAGGAGTCCGAGCCTCACCAAGCTACAGGGTCTGATACCACAGGACTCTTCAGAGGAGTCCGGGCCTCACATCTTACAGGATCCGATACCAGAGGACTCTTCAGAGGAGTCCGGGCCTCACAATTTACAGGATCTGATACCACAGGACTCTTCAGAGGAGCCCGGGCCTCACATCTTACAGGATCTGATACCACAGGACTCTTCAGAGGAGTCCGAGCCTCACATCTTACAGGATCTGCTACCAGAGGAGTCCAGACCTGGGTGGCTGCTCGGGAGCATGGAGGGCAACCTATACAGGTGCTTTCAATGTTTCGGCTAATCGGTACATTACCCATGATGCACTTGTTCATATCTATCGTATGGACCAGGTCGCCCCCAGACTGGCACAGGGTTAGAGGCTGACCTATATTTACCTGTAACCCCATCACTGGACGTCTGTATCCTGTCCCTAGAATCTCTAGGATTTGATATGATCATCACCTTGAAGCTCCAGCCTGAGATCTGGGTGACTACCCCTAGAGCCTAGGGTCAGTGCCTGCTACTGCTGAGCTTCACCACCAGGAGGCGCAGTGAGCAGGATTCTGTCCAGTGTAGATGACCGTCCCCCGGTTATACATGAGAATGTGACTATATCACAATCCCTGGATCTGGACAACACCCGAATGTCGCTCAATCATACATAGTGAGGAACTGAGAAATCACAGTAGGAGGAAAGTGGTTCCATAGCAGCACAGAGTATTACAGGAAAGCAGTGAGCTCAGCCTCATGTTGTAAGAACAGGACTGCATGTGTCAGTGTCATGATGTGAACGGGGGAATGGAGACAAGTAGCAGATCATAGCAATGAAAGGCTGACCGGGTCCATCAGCAGCACAGAGGGTGTCAGGGGAGGAGGAGTGTGTTGATTTTGTAGGGAGCAGTGACCAGTCCGCTCCATGATATATTGTGTTGGGACGGGCCCGATTGTGACTGGGATGTGTTGTGATCTGGGGAATGGAAGGAAAGCATATGAGAGGCAACACACAGAGTGGGAAGATCAGTTTTTCAGCAGCACAGAGTATTTTAGGAGAGGAGGGTGTTGATTATGTAGGGTTCAGCGATCTGACCACTTATATGACGATGTCAGTGAGGGCAGGGATGCATGTCCTGAAGTGAGGGAAGGAATGGAAGCAAATCGGAGGAAAAAAAGCAACTTCCAGCAGCACAGAGTATTTTAGGAGAGGAATGTTGATACTGAGGGTAGCAGTGACCAGTCCGCTTAGAAGATGATGTCTGTAAAGACCATGCTGTATTCGGTAGAGGCATGATGTGTGCACAGGAGTGGAAGCAAATGGGAGGTCACAGGCTGACAGTGGGAGAGGTAAGGTCCCAGCAGCACAGAGTATTTCAGAAATGGTGTGCTTATTATCTAGGATTCTGTGACCCGTCCACATAGAAGATGATGTGGATGAGGACAAGAATGTATATAGTGGAGGCATGACCTGAGGAAAGAAACAGAAGCAAAGGGGTGGTCACCTGCTGATCGTGGGTGGGGTAGGGTCCCAGCAGCGCAGAGTATTTCAGGAGGTAAGTGTGCTTGTATGTGTCCGTAATCTGTCCTTTTTTGTGATGTCATCACCAAGGATAGATATGCAGAGTTATGATATAAGGAAGTGGGAGCAGCAGAGTTCTCCAGCAGCACAGAGTATTTCAGAACAGATGACCTTTTGTGATACAGGCGAAGGCAATGGTGTAAGGAAATGGGAGGAGACACACTGATAATGGGAGCAGCAGAGTTCTGCAGCACAGAGTATTTCAGAACAGATGAGCTTTTGTGATATAAGTGAATGCAAAAGCAGTCATATTGTAGACAATGGGAAGGCCACATATTAAAAGCAGCGCAGAGTATTTCAGAACAGATGAGCTTTTGTGATATAAGTGAATGCAAAAGCAGTCATATTGTAGACAATGGGAAGGCCACATATTAAAAGCAGCGCAGAGTATTTCAGAACAGATGAGCTTTTGTGATACATGTGAAGGCAATGGTATAAGGAAATGAGAGGAGACACACTGATAATGGGGGCAACGCAGAGTATTTCAGAACAGATGACCTTTCATCATATAATGCAAAAGCAGTCATACTGTATACAATGGGAAGGCCGCAGAATAAAATCAGCCCAGAGTAATTCAGAACAGATGACCATTCATCATATAATGCAAAACCAGTCATACTGTAGACAATGGGAAGGCCTCATTATAACAGCAGCGCAGAGTATTTCAGAACAGATGACCTTTCGTCATATAATGCAAAAGCAGTCATATTGAAGACAATGGAAAGGCCACATATCAAAAGCAGCGCAGAGTATTTCAGAACAGATAACATTTTGTGATATAAGTGAATGCAAGAGCAGTCATATTGAAGACATTGGGAAGGCTCAGAGTATTTCAGGAGACCTATACCTGACTTGATGGTGGTACATTGCGCTGATGTACCGCGGCGCCTCCCCCCCCCCCCCCCCCCCACAGACCCGACAACCCAGACAAGATGATTTTTTTGCTGTCAGAGAATAGTTTAATTTGGACAAATCACATTTTCCTTCCCCCTGCGCCGGAGGAGGGGGTGGGGGGTGGGTTTCACATTTGCACACGAACGCTGACACACGTTACACACACGTCATGGCGCCCGCTCTGTGCGGGCCGTAGAATAAGTTCTTTAATATAGTCATAATATAATATATTACTCTGAATACTTAGAACAATCATATCACGATAGTAACCGCACGGAAAGCTGCAGAGCACCCACGTTACAACAGTGTTACCGTCACACGAAAAATTAGCCCTGACATGGGTAGGGACACGCCGGGGGGAACTACAGCCACGAAAATAGAGGGGGGACAAAATTAGGAAGCAGGAGGGTGGGGAGGGGGGAATAGGGGGGGTGTCAACAGAATATTTGGGGTGAGGGAGTCACAGGCAGGAACACCGCAACACACCACGTTTCAAAAGAACGGAACGGAACCGGGATTGGGATAGATACCGAGAGGGGAGCGTGGAAAAAAGAACACACAACATATACAAAATCGGCACGGAGGTGCGTCTGTATACACGTATGTACACGGAGGACAGGGCCGTGCCCCCCGCCCTGGCATCATGCATTCTTTAAGAAGGTCCAATGGATCCCACCACGGCAGGAGCTCTCGGCTCTGCTATTCCGTACCGTATCCGGAGTAGTTGGTGGTGGGTGGGGGTGTAGCCTCCGGAGTCCTCTCTTCCTCCTGGGAGTGGTCTCCTCTCCGTATCTACCTCTTCATCGGCAAGGTGGTTTTATTTTTTTGCATTTTTTTTTTAGTTTTTTCAAGGAGTTTTAAAGCCGTGCACACAGGTGAAGGGAGCGGGATAACACACAAGAGCCGTGATGCTGGGTGGTTTTTTTGGGGATGTGGGAGAGAAAGAGAAAAACGGATTTCCCTTCAGTCTGAGAAGAGACTGGCGAAGGATTTCCTCAGGTTGCGGATCGTTTCGGCTTTCACCTCGTCGTGACTAAGACTGGAACGTGGAGCTGGTGAGTCTGCAAGGGTGAAGGAGTTGGTGAGGGACTGGGACTTACTGGAGAACGATGTGAGGTGATGGCCGATGATGGAAGAAGAAGATGGCGGTGGGGATGGTGGAGAGGAGGTATTACGGTCGGGTCAAGAATGTTAGAGGGTGGGGGGGGGGACACAAGAGACGGGAGGAGGGGGGATGTGTTATATATGTTGGTTGTATCGGGAGGAGGTAGAAGACGGAGCGCAGAAAAATAATGATCAGTTAAAAGTCATGCAGTAGAAGTCATTCACGCTAAGCTGCCCGCCACCATCTACACTGGGCACTGCCAGGGGGCCAGCAAATCCCGGGAGCCCACCACAAACATGGCTATGGGTCTGTTCACACCGCTGATTTGGACGCTGTTTTCGAACTGGTTTTCAGATCGTTTCCGCTCCCAAAACGGCATCAACACCTCGCCTGAAACGCGCTTCTTCAGAAGAGGTTTTAGACGCGTTTTTCGGCGAGGTTTTGGATGAGGTTCTGGACGAGGTGTTGGATGAGGCATTCACTCATACAAATTAATAGCCAGGACAAAAAATGCTCCAAAAAAAACGCGTCACAAAACGCGCCTAAAATGCGCTTCAAGAATTTACATGACTTCTGTTCCAGCGCCCAAAACAGCGTCCAAGAAGCGCGGAAAAACCTCTTTGTGTGTGAACTACAGAACTGTTTTACATAGGAATCAATGAAATGAACCGGGGGCGTTTTGGAGGAAACGCTCAGAAAACCACGTCCAGATAAGTCGTGTAAACAGTATGTCCTCAAGGCTTATTTGGACGCTGTTTTCAGAGTGGTTTTCGGAGCATTTCCGCTTCCAAAACAGCATCAAAACCTCGCCTGAAACGCGCTTCTTCAGAAGAAGTTTTAGAGGCGTTTCTCGGCGCTTTTTTTGGACGAGGTTTGGGGCAAAGTTTTCACCCATATAAATAGCCAGGTCAAAAAGCTGCCACCGAAAAAAAAGCTCCTAAAACGTGCTTCAAGAATTGACATGACGCACCCAAAACAGCTTCCAAAGAAGCACGTAAAAACCTCGCCTACAAGACTGTTTTACATAGGAATCAATTAAATGAACCGGGGGCGTTTTGGACGCTGTTTTGGGCAAGGAACGCTCCAAAAACCGCGTCCATATAAGCCGTGTGAACATACCCGAAGGTTATGTCCGCACGGCTTATTAGGACGCTGTTTTCGAAGTGGTTTTCGGAGCGTTTCCTTGCCCAAAACAGCATCAAAACCTCGCCTGAAACGGGCTTCTTCAGAAGAGATTTTGGATGAGGTTCTGGACGAAGTTTTGGATGAGGTGGTTTTCACCCATACAAATTAATAGCCAGGCAAAAAAAAAGCGGTGAAAAATGCTCCAAAAACACGTAAAAAAAAAATGCACCGTGTGTACACTACAGCGCTGTTTTACATAGGAATTAATTAAATGAACTGGGGGCGTTTTGGAGGCTGGTAAGGGCGCGGAAACGCTCCGGAATACGCGGCCAAAAATGCCGTGAGGACAAATCCAAAGGGTACGTTCACACGGTTTATTTGGACGCTGTTTTCGAAGCGGTTTTTGGAGCTTTTCCGCTCCCAAAACAGCATTGAAACCTCGCCTGAAACACGCTTCTTCAGAAGAAGTTTTGGATGTGTTTTTTGGCGAGGTTTTGGACAAGGTTCTGGATGAGGTTTTCACCCATACAAATTAATAGCCAGGTCAAAAAACGCACGCAAAAACGCATCGAGAAACGCACCTAAAACACGCTTCAAGAACTGACATGACTTCTGTTCCAGCGCCCAAAACAGCTTCCAAAGCGTGTAAAAACCTCGTCGTGTGAGAACTACAAACGCTGCTTTACATAGGAATCAATTAAATGAACTGGGGGCGTTTTGGGTGTGGAAACTCTCCGAAAACCGCGTCCAAATAAGCCGTGTGAACAAACCCTAAGTGTCCCGAGGGAGCATGCACTGCCACCGAAAACCCAACAGGGTACGGGCGATCGGTACAAGACAAGGACAAAGTCAAACCGGTCCGGGCCAATGCTGGTCCTACCTGACCTAAGTAGCAGCATGCAACGAAAGGGATGCAATAGGTAGTATAGGAAGCTGAAACCTGTGTGGCCCACCCAGAACCTCGAGGGCTCTTACTTCAGCTGCGGCTGGGGTGGGGGCAGCTCTTGGCCCGGCTTCTGAGCCAATTGAGGCTTTTGAGGCCCACCGGGACGTGAACCCTGCCCAGGTCCTTGAGGGTTAGGCCTGGGCAGCTGGGTCCTGGGGCGTTGTTGCGGCGGCTGTGGTGGTTGGGGTGCTTGTTGTAGGAGAGCTTGCTGCTGGGGTCCGCCGGGAGCTGACTGCCGTTGCTGCGGTGGTAGCGGTTGCTGTCCCGGTTGGCGGAGGCCGTGCTGCTGTTGATGGCCGGGTGGTGGAGGCATCTGCTGGGGTCCTGGAGGTCCCGGCTGCCTCGGGGGTCCCGGTTGCCGAGGCTGTGGGGGTTGGACGCCCATTGGCTTTGGGCCGGTTGGCATAGGGGGGGCCTGCTGCTGCCGTTGGGGTGATTGTGGGCTCGGCTGCCGTTGGGGGGACTGAGATTGACGGGGTGACGGCTGCTGTTGGGACCTCATCTGCTGGGGCGACCCTTGCGGCGGCTGCTGCTGTTGAGGAGGGATCATTTGTCGCTGCTGTGCCCCGGGGCTGGGCAGATTTGGAGGGTGTTGTGATGGTTGAGGAACTAAACCTTGGAGCTGTTGTCCTTGAGGTGGAGGCCTCTGCTGGGAGGGAGGCCCCTGTCGTTGAGCAACCTGTGCCGCCGGAGGACCCCCTAAAACAGATGATATGGAGACATCATGCAGCCGGGTCCAGGACAGAAATAGCCAACATGACCAGCTCTGCTACACCAGAATGGCTGCCATGAGCGGCCTGTGTTAGAAATATTTCCCATAATGCTCTTTCCGCTAATTAAAGAGGTAATATTATTTTTAAATACTTTTGACCTTCATTGTTCGCTAAAATCTCTTTGCTTAATTCTTCTTAAAGTGAACCTGTCAAATGAACCGCAATCGCTGTGGGCCCCGTTATTGAGCAGGAGGGGCGGGGGACATGTATTATTGTGGCCCCCTGTTATAAAAAGCTGGGACAGCTTTGACTGTGGCCCCCTGTTTTAGCGGGGGAGCTGAGGACAGCTATCTGATCTGTGGGGGCCCATGTATAGAGCAGGAGGGCTGAGGCCCGCTTCTGTTGGGGCCCCCTGTTATAGGCGGAGGAGCTGGAGGACAGCTATCTGATCTGTGGCCCCCTGTTATAGAGCAGGGGGAGTGAGGACATTTTTTGATCTGGACCCCATGTTATAGAGCAGGGGAGCTGAGGGAATGCTTCTGACTGGGCCCTTTGTTTAGAGCAGGAGGAGCTAGGGCAGCTATTGATCTCAGCCCCATGTTATAGAGCAGGAGGAGCTGAGGACATCTATCTGATTGTGGCCCCATGTTATAGAGCAGGGGAGCTGAGGGCAGCTATTGACGTGGCCCCATGTTTTGGCAGGAGGAGCTGAGGGGCATGCTATTGATTGTGGCCCCCTTTTTATAGAGCAGTAGGAGTTGAGGACATGTATCTGATCTGTGGCCCATGTTATGAGCAGGAGGGGGAGACATGCTATTGATCTGTGGCCCTGTTTTAGGCCCGAGGGGTGAGGACATGCTTTGATTGTGGCCCATTTATAGGCGGGGTGAGGGGAAAGCTTTTGATTGGGGCCCCCCGTTATAGAGAGGGGAGTGAGGGAAGCTATTGATCTGGGGCCCCCCTGTTATAGAGCAGAGGAGTGAGGACATGCTAATTTTATCTGTGGGCCCCCTGTTATGAGCAGGGGAGCTGAGGACATGCTATCGATCTGTCCTTTTTATAGAGCAGGGGAGCTGAGGAATGCTATTGATTTGTGGCCCATGTTTAGAGCGGAAGCTGGGACAGCTTTTTTCGGGCCCCTGTTTAGAGCAGGAGGAGCTGAGGACATGCTATCTGATCTGTTGGCCCCCGTTTAGAGCAGGGGGAGCTGGGAAATCTATTGATCTTTGGGCCCCTGTTATGGGCGGAGAGTGAGGCATGTATTTGATCTGTGCCCCATGTTTTTAGGCGGAGGAGCTGGGACATGCTATCTTCTGTGGCCCCTGTAAGGAGCAGGAGGAGCTGAGGACATGCTATCTGACTGCCCCCCTGTTATAGAGCAGGGGGCTGAGGAAAGTATTGTCTGTGGCCCCCTTTTTAGGAAAGGGGAGTGGAGGACATGCTATCTGATCTGTGGTTTGGGGGTTCCCTGTTTATGGTGAGGAGGAAAGGGCATGTTTTATCTGTGGCCCCTGTTATAGAGCAAGGGGGAGCTGAGGAAAATGTTTTTGATTTTTTGGGGCCCCCTGTTTTTTTACCCCGGAGAGGAGGAGCGAGACATGCTATCTGTGTGGACCATTTTGGGCCCCGGAGGATGAGACCAATGATTTTTAACTGGGCCCCCCCCTTTATAGAGCAAGGGGAGTGAGGACATGCTTTTTATCTGTGGCCCATTTATAGGCGGAGGAGTGAAAGGGTGCTATTGATCTGTGGCCCCCCGTTATAGAGGAAGGGGCTGGGACATGTATCTGATCTGTGGCCCCTGTTATAGAGCAGGGGAGGGGGCTGAGGACATGTATCTGATCTGTGGGGCCCCATGTTTAGGCGGAGGGCGAGGAATTTCTATCTGATCTGTGGCCCCCTGTTTAGAGGAGGAGTGGGGGCATGTATCTGATCTGTGCCCCCTGTTATTTGGCAGGGGGGTGAGGAAAAGCTATCTGATCTGTGGCCCCATGTTATGGCAGGGGAGCTGAGAAATGCTATCTGATTGTGGCCCCCGTTATAGAGAGGAGGACTGAGGAATGCTATTGATCTGTGGCCCCATGTTATAGATCAGGGGGAGCTTTAGGACTGCTATTTGATCTGTGGCCCCCGTTTTTAGAGAGGAGGAGAGAGGACATGTATTATCTGCCTGTTTTAGAGCGGGGGGGGCTGGGACTTGCTATTGATCTGTGGGCCCCTGTTATAGAGAGGGGGAGCAGGCATCTATTGATCTGTGGGCCCCCTGTTATTGGCCCGGAGGAGCTGAGGACATTCTATTGATCTGGGCCCCATGTTTTTGGCGGAGGAGCTGGGACATGCTATTGATCTTGGCCCCAGTTTAGGGCAGGAGGGGTGAGGACATGCTATTGATTTGGCCCATGTTATTGAGCAGGGGTGAGGACATGTATCTGATCTGTGGCCCCATGTTATGAGAGGAGGAGCTGGGAACGCTTCTGTTTGCCCCTGTTATAGAGGGAGGAGCGAGGAATCTATCTGATCTTGGCCCATGTTTGGCAGGAGGAGCTGAGGGTTTTTTTTTGTCTTCCCATGTTATAGAGCAGGAGGGAGTGGGACATGTATTGATCTGTGGCCCCTGTTATAGAGCAGGAGGAGCTGGGAATGCTTTTGATCTGGCCCCATGTTATAGAACAGGGGAGTGAGGAATGTTTTCTGATCTGTGGCCCCCCTGTTATGAGCAGGAGGAGCTGAGGACATGCTATTCGAATTTTGGGCCCCCCCGTTTAGAGCAGGGGAGCGAGGACTGTTTATCTGTGGGGGCCCCGTTTGGCAGGAGGGGTGGGACATGCATTTATCTGGGCCCCCTGTTATAGGCGGAGGAATGAGGACTTATTATCTGGGCCTGTTATGAGCGGAGGAGTGAGGGATGCTATCTGATCTGTGGCCCCCCTGTTATAGGAGGAGGGGTGGGAAGCTATTGATCTGTGGCCCCATGTTTTAGAGAGGAGGAGCGGATGCTATTGATCTGTGGCCCCCCTGTTATAGGCAGGAGGAGCTAAGGGCATGCTATCTGATCTGCCCCATGTTTTAGAGAGGAGGGGTGAGGAATGCTATCTAATTCCCCATGTTATAGGCAGGAGGAGTAGGACATGCTATTGATCTTGGCCCATTTATAGGCAGGAGGAGTGAGGGAAAGCTATCTGATCTGTGGCCCCCCGTTTTTAAAAGGAGGAAAAAGGGAAAGGGGCATGCTATCTGATCTTGGCCCCCTGTTTAGAGCGGAGGGGCTGAGGGCATGCTATTGATCTTGGGCCCCTTTTTATAGAGCGGGGGAGCTTTAGGCATGGGTAAACCCGATCTTGGGCCCCTTTTTATGAGCGGGGGGAACGGGACTTTCTTTTCTGATCTTTTGGGCCCCACGTTTTAGAGCAGGAGGAGCTGAGGGAAAAGCTATCGGAATTGTGGGCCCCATTTTTATAGAGCGGAGGAGCTGAAAAAACATGCTATCTGATTTGGCCCCCTGTTATAAGGGGCGGGGGGAGCTGGGACTGCTATCTGATTGTGGGCCCCCTGTTATAGAGCAGGAGGAGCTGAGGACATTCTTTTGATCTTGGGCCCCCCGTTATAGGCCCGGAGGGGGCTGAGGACATAAATATTGATCTGCCCCTTTATAGAGCAGGGGAGGGTGAGGAACAAAAAAGAATTAAGTAGGCGGGGTCATGGGTTTTTAAAACAGAAGGAAACTCCTCCCCGCCCCTATAACATGGGGCCGTTTTGGAAAATGGTGACCTGTTTTGAATGCACCTTACGCTTGGGCTCTTGTAGGTCAAAAAGGGTTTTTTTTAAAAGCCCCGGTTCCTTCGGTCTCTGTAGAAAGGAAACCCACCTTGAGGAGTGGTCTCTGCTGTTTGGGCAGGGGTTTCGGACCGGGAGGGCCAAAAGGGTTTAGCCTGCAAGAAAAAACAAATCAAAAATGAGGGAGGCGGGGGCCCCCTCCCCCCAAAGGGGGTTGGCGGGGGCGGGCCCCCTTTCCTTTTGGGGGGGGCAACCAAAACCCCCATTCCCAAAGGAATTTTCAGGTTTTAAGGGTTATTTTTTCAAGGGGGATATACTCTGTAATTCCCGTTCCCAAGGGGGAAACTTTAAAAAACCTTTTTTGTTCAGGGCCCCCGTTAGGGGGGGGGCGAAAATTCCTTTGGCAGGGGGGCCCCTTTTAAGCCCCCACTTTTCTGGGATCCCCCCCGGGGGGTTGGGGGGAGGTTTCTATTTCTTTTATTTTTTCAACACCGCCCTTTTCCCCTTTTAGGGGTTGGGGGGGTTTTGGCCTTTTTTTTGGGGTTTGGGGGCTGGGTTCAAAACTTCCTGTTCGGGCTGTGGGGGTTCTAGAGCTTCTGGCCCCCCAAAATTTCTGTTCAGGGTTTTGGGGGTTTTTAATCTTTTCAAGCCCCACCACTCTTGGTTCAAAGGATTTTTTGGGTGGGGGGTTTTTGTTCTTCAAGAAATTTTTACGGGGGTTTTTCCTTTCAAAGGCTGTTGGGAGGGCCCGAGTTTAGGGCTCCACTTCCTGTTCGGGGGTTTTGGGAGGTTTTTTGAAACTTCAGGCTCCCACTTTCTGTTCAGGCTGTGGGTGGTTCTATCATCTCAAGTTACCACTTCCCGTTCAGGCTGTGGGTGGTTCTTACCAATTTTTTTCAAAGGCTCTTTGTTTCCACTTGGGGGTTTTAGGATTGGGGGGAGGGGGGCTTTTTCTGAAGTTTTAGGAACCCCCCAACCCCTTTTCCCGTTCCGGGGGGGTTTAAATTTTGGAAAAGGGGTTCTAGAGCTTCAGGCTCCCACTTTCTGTTCAGGCTGTGGGCGTTTCTACTTCTTCAAGCTCACGTTTCCTGTTCAGGCTGTGGGAGGTTCTAGAGCTTCAAGCTCCCACTTCCTGTTAAGGGTTGTTAGTGGTTCTATAGCAGTGATCCACATTTCCACTGATCCTGTTACAATAATATGACTGCTGGAGGTTCGTAAACTGTAGTGCACAAGGCTACAGAGCTCTAAAGGGTTAAAGCTGTTCAATAAGTAATGCAAAAAATCTCTGCCCAACCACTGCTGCAGCCTTTAAGTGCAGAGTGGTGGTCGATAACTAGGAAAGCTTGTGTACACAAGCCGGGTCTAAGATCTGCTTCTTTCCCTGGAAAAAAGCAAAATCAGAACAGCAATGTATTTGGTAATAGTCTGTATTTACCTTTGTCAACATGATTCAAGCCAATCAATGAGCTGGGAGTTCCCCTTTAATGTATGGAGCTGAAATACCTTGGTATAGTTCCCCGTGACCCCCCTTTTAAAAATTGAGAAAAACCCAAGTTTTTTTTGGGGTGCCCGGGGCCCCCCGTCCGTCTTACCTGGGGCTGCTGGGCATGCATGGAGCGGCTGGGGGACGACTCACTGGGGGGCCCCCGGGGCCCTCTTAAAAGGCAACCCCGGTCGGCGAAAAAGGGGCCGGATCCTCTTCCCGTTGGTACCCAAATTAAAAGGGGATAGAAGAAACCAACGACCCCGGCCCGGGGAGCGGCGGGGAAGTTCCAAAAACCCCCCCACCCCTTTCCAAAGGGGGGGCCACACCACGTCCCCGCGAATTTGGGGGAGGGGGGTTTTACCCTTTTTCTCTCATCTTTTGCAAAGGTCCTTTTCCGTTTTTTCCATGCAGGGCTTCCCGCGAAAATGTCCGGCCTCCCAAATAAATTTTCCGAGCAAGCGTCCACCCAGAGCCTGTACCTGTAACACGCAGCCAGAAGTCAGCCTCCAAGGGGATGCTTAGATACGTGTTTGGGTACGGTGTTCGGTTTTTTGAGTCCTGAGAGGTGTAAGTGTTATCAGTGGGACCTAAGAGGTTTAAGTGTTATTAGCAGGATTAAAAGGTGTAAGTGTTATCAGCAGGCCTAAGGGGTGTGGTTATTTAGCGGGGGCCTGGAGGGTTTTAAGTGTTATCAGCCCGGGGAAAAAAAGGGTGGGGTTTTCAAACGGGACCTGAGAGGTGGAAGTGTTAATCAGCGGGTTTATTTTTGGGAAAGGGGGTAAAGTGTGTTTATCAGCGGGACCTGAGATGTGGGTTTGTTTTATCCAGAGCCCCAGAGGTTTGAGTGTTTATTAAAAAGGGGCCCAAGAAGGTTTTAAATGTTTTTGCAAGGCCTGAGAGGTTTTATGTATTTCTCAGCCGGACCCGAGAGAGGAAAATTTATCAGCGGGACCTTTGGGGGTGTAAAAGGGTTTTCAGTGGGCCTGATAGGTGTAGGGGTTATCAGAGGGGCCTGAGAGGTGTAAGGTTATCAGCGAGACCCGAGGGTTTAAGTGTTTTCCCGCGGGGGCCTGAGAGGTGTAAGTTTTATTTAGCGGGGAAACCCGAGAGGTTGTTATCAAACGGGACTTTTAGAGGGGCAAGTGTTTTCGCAGGAATGATAGGTGTAAAATGTTATCAGCAAGGAACCCAAAGGGTGTAAATGTTATCACTGGGGCCTGAGATGTGTTAGTTTTATCAGCGGACCTGAGCGATGTAAGTTTTATCAGCAGAGCCCGAGAGGTTTGAGTGTTATTAACAGGGCCTAAGAAGTGTAAATGTTATTAGCAAGGCCTGAGAGGTGTATGTATTCTCAGCAGGACCTGAGAGAGGTAAGTGTTATCAGCGGGACCTGAGAGGTCTAAGTGTTATCAGCAGGATCTGAGAGGTATAAGTGTTATCAGTAGGACCTGAGAGAGGTAAGTGTTATCAGCAGGATCTGAGAGGTGTAAGTGTTATCAGCAGGACCTGAGAGAGGTAAGTGTCATCATCTGGATCTGAGAGAGGTAAGTGTTATCAACAGGATCTGAGAGGTGTTAGTTTTATAGAGCGGGCCAGAGGGGTGTAAGTTTTATCAGCAGAGCCCGAGAGGTGTGAGTGTTATTAGCTTGGTCTGAAAGGTGTAAGTGTTAGCAGCAGAGCCTGAGAGTGTAAATGTTATTAGCTGAGCCTAAGAAGTGTAAATGTTATTAGCAAGGCCTGAGAGGTGTTAGTATTATCAGCAGGACCTGAGAGGTGAAACTGTTATCAGCAGGACCTGAGAGGTGTTAAGTGTTATCAGCAGGACCTGAGAGAGGTGTTATCAGCAGGATCTGAGAGGTGTGTTATCAGCAGGACCTGAGAGAGGTAAGTGTTATCAACAGGATCTGAGAGGTGTAAGTTTTATCAGTGGGCCTGAGGGTTGTAAGTTTTATCAGCAGAGCCCGAGAGGTATGAGTGTTATTAGCTTGGTCTGAAAGGTGTAAGTGTTAGCAGCAGAGCCTGAGAGGTGTAAATGTTATTAGCAAGGCCTGAGAGGTGTATGTATTCTCAGCAGGACCTGAGAGAGGTAAATGTTATCAGCAGGACCTGAGAGGTGTAAGTGTTATTAGCAAGGCCTGAGAATGGTGTAAGTATTATCAGCAGGATCTGAAAGTATTATTATCAGCACCTGACCAGTGTGGAGAAAGCTGCAGATGCAGAAAAAGATAAACCCATTATCCTGTCCTTTTTATTGCCCTGTGATCTAGTCTTTGCCTGTCCACAGAACAAAAGAGCGATTATTCTGTCTTTACCTATGATTACCTGTCATTATTTGTAATGAGACTACATAGAGATAAACAGCAGCTGCAGTAGAGGTGTAGTAAGATTAGTCTGTCCTGTGTCTCCTTTCAGTATAATACTACACATGTTGATAATGAGGAGACTGTGGAGAACTGTACTCAAGAGATTTTCACTGGAGCAGCGGTGCGCATGTGTGACCACAGCTCCATGCCAACCCTTCCTTGCTGCGCAAGTGTGCTGAAGGGGGACATAGAGTCGGGGAACCCACTGAAGTGATTAGACATTTATCCCCTATCCTGTGGAGAGGTGATCATTGGGCCTTATGTATGAAAACTGTCTAGCAGTAAGACTGTCCTTGTTGCCCATAGCAACCAATCGGAGCCCATAGCAACCAATCAGAGCTCAGCTCTGGTTGCTATGTGCTCTGATAGGTTGCTATGAGCTCTGATTGGTCGCTATGGGCTCTGATTGGTGGCTATGGGCTCTGATTGGTCGCTATGGGCTCTGATTGGTCGCTATGGGCTCTGATTGGTGGCTATGGGCTGATTGGTGGCTATGGGCTCTGATTGGTCGCTATGGGCTCTGATTGGTCGCTATGGGCTCTGATTGGTGGCTATGGGCTCTGATTGGTGGCTGTGGTCTCTGATTGGTTGCTATGGGCTCTGATTGGCTGCTATGAGCTCTGATTGGCTGCTATGGGCTCTGATTGGTTGCTATGAACTCTGGTTGCTATGGGCTCTGATTGGTTGCTATGAGGTCTGGTCGCTCTGGGCTTTGATTGGTTGCTATGAACTGGTTGCTATGGGCTCTGATTGGTTGCTATGAGCTCTGATTGCTCGCTCTGGGCTCTGATTGGTTGCTATGAGCTGATTGGTCGCTATGGGCTCTGATTGGTCGCTATGGGCTCTGATTGGTCGCTATGGGCTCTGATTGGTCGCTATGGGCTCTGATTGGTTGCTATGGGCTCTGATTGGTCGCTATGGGCTCTGATTGGTGGCTATGGGCTCTGATTGGTGGCTATGGGCTCTGATTGGTTGCTATGGGCTCTGATTGGTGGCTATGGGCTCTGATTGGTGGCTATGGGCTCTGATTGGTCGCTATGAGCTCTGATTGGTTGCTATGGGCTCTGATTGGTTGCTATGGGTTCGGATTAGTTACTATGAACTCTGATTGGTTGCTATGGGCTCTGATTGGCTGCTATGGGCTCTGATTGGCTGCTATGGGCTCTGATTGGTTGCTATGGGCTCTGATTGGTTGCTTTGGACAACAAGGACAGTGTTATACTTAGTTTCATAAATGAGGCTCAGTGTATTTCATGGTACGACCCCTTTAAGCTAAAGGAACACTTTACAAGCCTTTTTTCATGAGCGTCTTAATGCGTAAAGCGTCGCAGAAAACACCCGACTGACGCATCAAAATGGGCATAAAAGACCCAACACGTGAATCTCGCCCTAAGGTGAACACCTGAGTAATCCCAGACGGAGCGACAACCCCATTGGAAAGACTATGGTTTTTAGGCAGCGTATCCATAGCAACCAGACTGTCGGCCATGACTCAGCTCCTCAGTGGTGATTACTCCTGTGCTGTCGTCAGACCGCGGCTCCGCCTGCCCCAATCATCAGGGTTTTTGGGTAAAATTTATGTATTTAATTGTTTTTGTTTATTGGGGATAAGTTTTAATAAAATTTTAAATAGGTAATGTTTTTGGGTTTAATAAATGAGAGGGGTAAATGGAAAGTGTAGGTTAAATGAAGTGTATGTGTAAAATGAGCCCCCTGTGATGTGAAAAATGAAAAAGGTTGATGTGTAAAGGAAAAGCTGCACTGGCTAACCCTGGCCCCCCGTGCATGTGCAAACCCCACTGAGCCACGTGTTTTCCTTGCTAACCACGACCCCCCGTCTGCACTGTGTAACCACTGAGCCCCTGCCACGGTGTCCACTAGCCCCGTGTGCACTTTCAAACACTGACCCACCTGCTGACTTTTAAACCCACTGAGCCACCGGCTGCACTGTGCAAACCCACTGAGCCACGGCTGAAAGTGCAAACCACTGGCACTGTACTGTCAACCCATGACCACCGTGTGACTGTGCTAACCAGGCCCCTGCTGCACTGTGAAACCCATGAGCCACCGTGCTGCACTGGCAAAACCCTGAGACCGTGCTGCACTGTGCAACCACTGAGCCACCGTGTGCACGTGCACAGGGGCCACGTTTTGATGTGCAAACCCATGAGCCACCTGCTCCTTGTTACCACTGACCCCTGCGTTTAGAACACGGCCACCTTTCTGCACTGTGCTAAAACTGGAAACCGGGACTGAAATTTCTAACACTTGGTCACCATCTGCACCCTGTCTAACCATACAGGGGAGTCACGCATCGATCGGGGTCCCCCCAACCCATGACCTCCATCCAAAACCCTACTGTTTGCCACCCGGGAAAAACCCTTTGTCCCGCACGATAACGACCCCTTGTGAGGCGGGGAATGTACGACCCCCAAAACATGTATACATACCTGTCCGAAACGGGAATCGCCCCAGCATGGCCCAAACCCCTGTTGGTTTTCCCCCAGAAAAGGGGGTTCTCCCGAAATACACGAATACAAAGGACCTCACAAACTTCACCTGAAAACCCCCCCCCGATAGGAAAGGTGGTAATCACAGCGCACATGAGCAGCCGCACGTCCTCATTGTTACATCATTCATATTTTACAGACACTATGATAATTTATAGAGGTATCCATCTCTATAGCAGGGGCTATGAAGTGCCACTTGCAGTACCACTTTTCACCACCAAACATTCCCAAGAACCAAAGAACAGGCCCCCAAGGGGCTAATTTATACCCGCCCAATTAGGGGCAGGGGTTTTGAAGCGTCAGTCATGCGGATCGTCAGCGGTGATTCATCACGTGTGTATACTGGAAGACGTCATTGTGAAAAATCTGTTATTTCATCACTGGCATTTGGCGGTCGCCCTTAGTGGCTTACCGGTCGACAGGTTCTGAACCCCTTTGTTCCTGATTAAAAATAGACTTTAAACCCAAAAAACCTTTCCATTTTCATGCCCCGTTTATGTCAAAAACGCACCATTGAAGAGCGCTGCCCCCAATTGGCTGGTGCCCCCTTCTGTTGTAAACAGACTGGGTCTGAGTAAAAGGGGGATGGAGGGTGAAAACCGTGGGGCCCCTTTTTGCAAGGCAAGACATTTGTCTGGGTTTATATCTGATCGACGATCCAGAAAAATATGAGCGTGCGGCACCTGCCCGGGTTTTTTCCCCCTTGGACCCCCCCCAGCAGGCATCTGCCCTAACCAGTGTGATGAAATCTATGGGAGTGTTCACACCACACACCTGTATTCTATATGGCATGTGACTGGTGGGGGCCCTGGTATAGATTTTGCTGCCAGTGCGTGATCAGGGGTGATCGGCACTATGGACGCTGCTCACGACCCCCCTCGGGTACCATCGTCTTCATCAGGGTAGATATGTGGCTCCATGCACCGCACCAGTAGATGGGCGGAGGAGGACATGCCCACAGGGATAGGTAGTGACAGGTTCTCCAATATCAGAGGACCCCTTTTGCACCCCGGGGTTAACATTGACTGCAATTACAAATTTCCCCAAAATTCGGAGGCCCCTGTGGGGCCCTCCCCGGGGGAATTTCCCCAAAGGTGGGCCCTTTGCCCCAGACTCCGTGGGGGAACCTAACCCGCTTTCACATCAGGAAAAACCCGCTCCTGACATCCCAAAAAGTCTTCATAGGGCGTACGGGCCCATACCAGCGTCATCAGACAGGTGGAGGAGGACATACCCACAGGAGTACATAGTGAGATTCTCCAATGTCAGAGGCCCCCTGTGGGGTAACCCTAACTTGCTCTTCATCATCAGGAGCCATGTGTCCCCCAATGTCAGGGGGTCCCTTTTTCCCCGAGACCGTGGGGTAACCCTAAATTGCTCTTCTCTCGGACCCGTGTCCCCCATTCGGGGGTTTTCTTTTCCCTCAGGCTCCGTAGGGTAACCCCCTTTCTTTCATCTCAGGACCATGGTCCCCCATGTCGGGGGGTTCCTTTTCCTCGAGCTCCGTGGGGTAAACCCCAACTTGCTCTTATCATCAGGGGGCCAAGGTCCCCCCAAAAAAACAGGGGGTCCTTTGCCCTCAAAACTCCTGGGGGTAACCCTAAACCCTCCTCATCAGGGCCAGGGGTCCCCAATTTTGGGGTTCCTTTGCCCTCAGAGCTCCGGTGGGGTAACCCTAACCTGCTCTTCATCATCAGGAGCCATGTGTCCCCCCAAATTTAGGGGTTTTCCCTTTTTTCCTCGGCTCCGTGGGGGAACCCTTATTGCTCTTCTCATCAGGAAAACCCCCGAGTCCCCCAATGAGGGGGTCCCTTTGGGCCCTCAAGCCCTGTGGGGTTACCCTTAAAACCGCTTTCATATAGGAGCATTGTCCCCAATGTCAGGTGGTCCCTTTGCCCTCAGAGCTCCAGTGGGGTAACCCTAACCTGCTCTTCATCATAGGAAGGGGACGGCCCAATTCAGGGGGGCCTTTGCCCCCAGAGTCTGGGGGTTTCCCACGTCTTTTTCCTTCAAGAAATTTCCCAAAAGTCGGGGTTCCCTTGCCTCAAGCTCCATGGGGTAACCCTAACCTGTTCTTCATCATCAGGACCCGGGCCCCAATTCAGGGGGCCTTTGCCCCCGAGCTCCGGTGGGTAAATAATTTCTTTTTACAAACAGGGGGCCATGTGTCCCCAAATTTTCAGGGGGTTCCTTTGCCCTAAGTCTTGGGGGAACTAACCCGTTTCTTTCAGGACCATGTGTCCCCAATGTCAGGGGGTCCCTTTGCCCTCAGACCCTGGGGGTAACCCAAACCCCCGCCTTTATCTCGGAGCCATGGTTTCCCCCAAAGTCAGGGGTTCCCTTTTCCCTCAGACTCCGGGGGGGTAACCCTAAATTGCTCTTTATCAACATGAAGCATGTTCCCCAACTGTCAGGAAGGTCCTTTGCTCCTCAGAGCTCCAGTGGGATAAACCCCGTTACCGCTCCTTCATCAATAGAAGAAACCTTGCGTTCCTAGACCTCCCCGAAGTCCCCCCCCCTTCATCCGGTCAGATATGTGCCCCAATACACAGGCGCCATGCAGAATCCAGGTGGAGGAGGACATACGCACAGGAGAACATAGTGATAAGTTCTCCAATGTCGGGGGGGCCCCTGTGGGGTAACCCTGCTCTTCATCATCATCAGGAATCTTGCGTCCTGACATAGTCTTGCAGTGAGTCAGCTCCGTCCACCACTTTCTCACCATCTCTCACTACTCTCCCTCTCTGGCTGACCCCCGGCCTCGCGGGAGGCTTGCGTCACAAGGGGAAACCTAAGATGGGGAAAGAGCTCTGCCTGCCGATTACAGGCTGATTGTTCAGAAGACCACAGCCTGAAGCTCCGGTGCCTAAGTGCAGACACAAGCAGCACAAAAGGGGCCCACCCCAGCTGCACTTAAAAGATGCTGGTATCCTCCTTATGATAGGCAGGGAGGCTTTTGGGCCCCCCCCAGGCTGAATGTGGCGCTGCGATAGTGCCAGCTATCTCTGCACCCCCTATAGCTACACCCCTGCTGATTGTTCTGAGCTGTGACCCCTCTATGCCCGCACTATTTTGGGTGCCGTTCCCTGGCCGGGCCGCTGATGTGACAGCTTAGATAGGGGAGCGGCCCTACTCCACCCCTATGGCCCCTATCGGTGGGAGCACCAGAGGTCGGACCCTCAATCCTAGGCAATACAGACACAACCCATCACTAAGAATAGGGAAGAACCTTCGCTGGGCAACAATTGCTGAGTTTTTTCCCATGTGCTGCTGAAACGGCTCTGACTTTTTTGGGGAGATTTTTGGGGCATTCTTACGGAAAAAAGAAACCCAGGCCCCAACGATGCGACAACGCACTACTGTGAGTCGTGTACCTAACGTCTACGAAATCCCCATCTACGACCCTTGTGGATCAGAAGTGATAATTACCGCTTCTGACGTTCCTTTGTGGGGTGTACTGGGCGTAACTAACACTCATAGGCCCCTATAAGTGTCAAAATGATATTGGCCGCCGCCAGTCCCACTAATGAAGAGGAAAATGAAATATCGGGATAAGTATGGTGAGAGACACTACTCTCAACTAACGTGAATAATACCGCCCCATATACTACAACGTATATATAGCAAAAAGGACAGTAACTATGTATGTACAGCATATAAAAGGTACTATGTTCTTGCACCTGAGTGACCCTCGCCACCTCTGGGCCTCCACCATCTAATGACAGAGAGCATTAATACTGGTTATAACAAAGATACCGCCAGGATACATAGCATCAAGAACCCATATAGTAATCTTAGACAGCCGGAAAGAAGCAACTTGTTACGCACTATAAAAAAGGTACTATTTATGCTTGTGCAGACCTTGAGGCGGAACCCCCTCCTCCGTCTATGTCCCCCACCTTCTAATGAAGAAAACTGAAACAGTGGGGCATAAATATGCCATCAACGATAAGTACAGATACTAAATAATAAACCGCCATATATCAGACGCAACCCACATTAGAGAGCTGAATATAATATACCACCATATATCAGTGCATAAATCCAAGAGTAACAGAGCGGGAGATAAAATAATACCGCCAAACAATCATGAATTCACATAGTAGAATGCGGGAGAATAAAAATAATACTCGCCATATATCAGGGAGCCCACATAGTAGAGCAGAGATGATAATAATACCACCAATTATCAGCGAGGAAGCCACAATAGTAGAGGCTGAGATATAATAATACTGCCACAGTATCAGGGATACACATAAGTGTATATCTGCTGATATAATAATACCGCCAGATATCAGGAATTCCACATAGTAAGCGGCAGGATTAAATAATACCCAGCCAATACATCAAGGGAACTCCACATAGTAGAGCTGGAGATCTCATAATACCACCATATCGAGCGAACGAGAACCCACATAGTAGAGCTGTGAGTAAGTAATAATACCATCATAAATATCAGAAACCCACAAGTAGAGCTGGAGATATAATAAAGATAGCGGTCATATATCAGGGAAGACACACACATAGTAGACCTGAGATATAGATAATACCGGTCATATATCAGAGGAACCCACATAGAAGAGCTGAGAAATATAAATACTGCCAAAATCAGGGAACTCCACATAGTAGAGTCTGGATAGATAATAAACCGCACATAAATCAGGAACCCACATAGTACAGCTGGAATAAAATAATAACCACCATATATCAGGGAACCCACATAGTAATAGCTGGAGATATTAATATATACAGCCACATGTCAGGAATTCACATAGTAGATCTGGAATATAATAATAACCGCCATATATCAGGGAATTCACATAGTAAAGCGTGAGATATAAAATAATACCAGCCAATATATCAGGTGAACCCACATAGTATAGCTGGAGATATAATAATACTGCCATATATCCAGAAGCCCACATAGTAGAAGCTGGCAGATATACATAATACCGACATATATCAGGGAACCGCACTAAGAGCAAGCTAGGAGATATATAATACTCGCCATAGATAGACAGGAAACACATAGTAAAGTTGCTGTAATATAATAATACCGCCATACTATTCAGGAACCCACATAGTAGAAGCTGGAGAGTATAATAATACCGCCATATATCAGGGAACTCACATAGTAGAGCGGGAGATATAAATAATAACGTCATATATCAGGGAACCCAAACATACTGAACCACAGATGATGGAGAATCACCAAGCCCCTGTGCCACATGCTTGGCGGTGCGGTAGAAGCTGCCACCTTCAGCTTTGCCATGCGCCCCCCTCACCTGACTTATATCACCTATAGAGTAAACAGCAATGGGAGAGATTACAGGGGTTACGTAAGAATTAAAGGACAATTCCACCCGATTGTCACATGAACAGATCCCTTCTCTTGGCCCAATCACAACATGAGCAGACGGCGGCCATCCACACCGCACCCCCCCACGCCCCCCACCCCCCCCCCCCACCCCCCCCCCACCCCCCCCCCCCCCCCCCCCCCCCCCCCCACGCCGCAAACCCCCCCCCCCCCCCCCACCCCCCCCCCCACACCCCCCCACCCCCCCCCCCACCCCCCCCCCCCCCCCCCCACAACCCCCCCCCGCCCCCCCACCCACCCCCCCCCCCCCCCCCCCTCCCACCCCCTCCCCCCCCCCCCCCCCCCCCCCCCCCCCCCCCCCCCCCCCCACCCCCCCCCCCCCCCCTCATACTGTAGTGCTGCCTATACTATCTGCTGTGTCAGACGCTTGTACCATATATTATATATTCTTCTCCTCACTGGACCAACGTACGGCGACCATGTACGGGACCGCTCCTGCTGCATTGTAGTAGAGGAGCCAGAACCTAAAAAGTGAGACTCCAACACCAAGAAGCGCTGGTAGTGGTATGAAAACATGTCAAGAGCTAAGAATAAAGTAAAATAACAAACCAATCAGCTAGAGGTGCATTGAAACATCCGTCTGCTCCCAGGTCTGCTCCCACAACACAGTAGAGGTTAGCAGACGGTGGCAGTGACATTCCGTCCCCTGCTCCAGGGCCCACATACACAGTAGGGTTAGTCAGAGGTGCAAGTGACAATCGTCTGCTTCCAGGGCCCATACGACATAGGGATACAGCATAGGTGCAGTGACATCCGTCTGCGTCCTGAGCACCATATAACACATATTGTTACGACAGAGTGCAGTGACGCATCCGTCTGCCCGGGAGCCTGTAGTACACAGTAGGGGTTAGCATAGTTGACAGTGGAACATCCGTCTGTCTCCGTGTGCCCCATAACAACAGTAGGGGTTAGTATAGGTTGCATAGACATCCGTCGCTCTCGGGCCATACACAGTAGGTGTTAGCAGAGGATGCAAGTGACATTCCTCAGTGCTCCGGGCCCATACACAGTAGGGTTAGCAGAGGTTGCAGTGTGCCAGATCCGTCTGCTCCGGCCTCATACACAGTAGGTCAGCAGAGATTTCAGTGACATTCGTCCTTGCTCCGAGGGCCCATACACGAGTAGGTTAGGCAGAGGAGCGCATGTGACATCCGTCAGCTGCCAGGGCCCCAAACACCGACGCTACAATTATAAGATCCTTTCTGGAGGGCCTATGACATCCATAATGCTCCGGGGCTCAGATACAACAGTAGTGGTTAGCAGGAGGTGACAGTACGACATCAATTCTGCTCCTGGCTCCCATACACGAGTAAGGGTTAGCAGAGTGCCAGCTTAACGATCTGTCATGCTCCGGTCTCCATACACAGTAGGGTTTTAGCATACTGTAGCAGTACACAAATCTGTCCTACTCCGAGATCCCCACATACACGAGTAGAGGTTAGCATATGACACGAGGTTACTATAAGCCTCTGCATATCCAGGGGCCCCATGAGACCCAGTATGATTAAGTACAGGTGCATGTTGACATCAGTCTGCCTCTGGGTGACCATACACAGTAGGGTTAGCAGAGTGACAGTGACATCGCGTCTGCTCCCAGGCCCCATACACAGTAGGGTTTAAGGCCGACGAGTTCATAACAACTGAGATCTGCTCCGGGCCCATATCACAGTAGGTTAGCAGAGGTGCGAGTAACCGACACCCTTCATCTTCCGGCCCATACACAGTAGGGTTAGCAGATCGCTAGTGTGCGAGATAGTAGGTCTTATCTTGGGCTCTAGGACCCGTTCTCCTCCCCGCCGGCCCTTGATCCGCTCTCAGGTGCGGGCAGATTTAATCGTCCTCCAGATGCGACTTCTGCACTCCTGAACCATGTGAGGGTTTGGGGAGGGGCGAGGGGGGTGAGGAGAGGGTGGGGGATCGGATCTGAACTTTTCTGGGTATTTCTCCAATTTCGTTTTCTCAGACATGTGCTGGTGATAAAGCTCTGCGTGCGGGAGCGTGCATACTCCTTCTATGGAATCAAGGGCAACCCGCCTAATGGGCCCCGGCGCGACCACTGAGCAGCTCCTGCCCCTCTCCGGCGGCATGCGTCACACACACAGCTCGCACGAGCGGGTGTCCCAGAGCTGTGCGTGACCCAGGATTACAGTAGACTCGTGACCGAGGAGCAACATGTATCAGCGATGAGGGGAGGGAGAGGCTAATATATACACTGCGGAACCAGAAAACCGCAAGGGCAACAGGACGAAACCCGAGAACCGAGAGAGTACGGAGGCGATATTTATAGCACGGGTGGAGGAGTGAGACTGTGTCGCAAGCTAGTTTACAGGGTTAGAGAGGAAAGCAGATCACAAGAACAGCACAGCGCCGGAGAGCAGAGTGCAGCGAGAGTGGCGGAGAGCAGAGTGCCGCCAGAGTGCCGGAGAGCAGAGTGCAGCGAGAGCGGCGGAGTTCAGAGTGCAGCGAGAGAGGCGCAGTGCAGAGTGCAGCGAGAGCGCCGCAGAGCAGAGTGCAGCGAGAGCAGAGTGCAGCCAGAGCACCACACAGGGGCAAATACTGATGACCACATGTGTAGTAGAAGGGCATAGTGCCACCAGTGTCCACCCAGCGGAGACGCCATGGAGTGCAAGACCAGTACTGATTATCCCTACCCATTAAGTGTCAGCGTCACTATCCTGCCCCCAAGTGTCAGCATCACTTCCTGCCCCCCCACACACGTCAGCGTTATACCTGCCCCACAAGTGTCAGCGTCTCATTATCCTCCCCCCAAGTGTCAGCGTCATAAGCGCGCACACGTCCCCCAGCACTACCTTACTCCAATATGGCCATCCTCATATCGGAGATTAATTATCACTTAGTAATGTGATAGTTGCACGGGTACTTAATGTAGGCTTGTAGTAGATCAGTTCACGATTTTCCTGGATGCGGACGTCGTACTTGGCGTCGATGAATGGCTCGGAGGTGGCGTAGGTTTTGGTGAGGGCGACCACACTGGCGATGTCCTGGAAGTCGTATTGGTTGTCCACCATCACTGGAACAGAGGAACGAAGAGATGAATAGCGCCAATTAGGCCTAAACTTATTTCAATAAATACTAACCTGACACACACCACTACACAGCACCAGGACCCGGCGCCCAGCGGACCTGCCCTCCTCTGCTCCAGAACCGGGTCCTGTTCCGAAGATAAAGACAAAGATGATCACCTCTAAGCAACGTCGTAGAAACACGAACCTCCACACTTGCAACCACAGTGAGGGCTGCGTGTAAGACAACTGTCACCAACACAAATCGTTCATGCTACTCTTAAAGGGGGCCTCCCACCAATAGACCTTTTGATGCGCATAACGAGATCGATGCCGCTCCCTTCCTGTCCAATAAACTTACCCGCCATCTGACTGACTTGATCAAATTGGCTTGCTGCGATATAGCACAAGCCCACTCGCTACCAAGGAAACCAAGGTGCGAGCGAGGGCGCACAATTCATTTCTGCACAAACCTTAAAGGGTTTATCATTTCAAATTAAATGGTCCTCAGACTAAGGACATTGAAAACAAGGCAACTCTTGGCAAGTACAGGATGTCATTAACAAGCTGTTCTTGAATTATTCACCTTAGAATGTTCCCCCAGTATGCTGGTCGGATCCCAGCCCCTCCCGCCCCCCTCCCATTCTTTCTAAGAAGTTCTCCAGTAGCAGAGGAGCACTGTGTTCACCTATTCTGTTCTATGATAGACTTCCCAGTACCACAAGAGAGCACTGTGCTCTCTCCATTCTGTTCTACTGGGAAAGTGTCCAGTACAGAGATAGCACTGTGCTCTCGGTCCATTCTGTTCATAAATGTTGGAGTTCCCATACAGGAGCGCTGTGCGGTTCTCCATTCTTTTCTCATGGAAGTCCTCAACCCAGACAGAGGAGCGATGTTCTCCATTCTGCTCTATGGGAGTATCCCGAGTACAGGGGAGCGCTGTGCTCTCTACCATTCAGTGCTATGGCGAGTTCCAGTACCGGGAAGCGCTGTGTTCTCCATTCTGTTCTATGAAAGTTCCCAATAGCAGGGGAGCACTGGGTTTCTCCATTCTAGTGTACTATGGAGTTCCCAGTACAGGGAGCACTTTGTTCTCCATTTCTGTTCTTATGTGGAGTATCCCAGTACAGGGGAGATCACTGTGTTTCTCTATTCTGTTCTATGAAGTTCCAGGTTACAGGGGAGCGCAGGTGATCTCTCCATTCTGTTTCGTATGGGAGTTTCCAGTACAGGGAGCCGCTATTCTCCATTCTGTCTCTATGGGGAGTCCGCGGATCAGGAGTCCGGTGAGCGCTGCTGATTTCTCCATCTGGTTCTATGTTAGTTCGCCGGTACAGGGAGCTGCGTGTGTTCTCCATAGAGCTGTTCTGGGGGAGTTCCCCGAGTAACAGGGAGCGCTCTGTTCGGCTATACTCAGAACTCGCATAGAACAGAATGGAGAGTCGTGTGGAAGTGTAACATTCTCCAGTCTGACCCTCAGCTTTCGGGAATCCGTTCCTAAGATACGTGCGGGTCCCAGAGGTAAAACCTGCACCTATCCTATGCTATCTAACCTATTGATATTCCATCAAAGATCACAGTGGGAACCCCACTTTTAAGACTTGCACAACCTGAATGTGTTTCCTGTAAGAGTGAGCATTTGGCTTGCTGCATATACAACCAGCAGTACCATCTTAAAGCAGGAAGAGCGATAGTTTCACTAGTCTAGTCATACACGAGACACCCCTTTAAATTTCAAGATCAAGAAGACCACATGTGCTAGTACCAATATATCGGGCACTGGCAGCTTTCTCATCCATCTAAGGCTATGTTCACACGGCTTAAAATGGGACGTATCTCGCCCCGTAATTCGCGCCGTACTGCGCTCAATACGGGCATATACGACCCCAGTCATTACGTTAATCCACAGCTTCTCATAGAGAAACTAATGGGATGGACTTCTCCTCTCCCTGCACGGCGATCCTACGCGGGGGAGAGCAAGTGATCATGTCCATTATTCACGGCGTGACACGCGCCGCTAGTTAACACTACTTAATAGTTCCTATATGCCGGCGAGGTGGAGGGGACCGGCCCCCCCCCCCCGTCACTGTACCCGAAGTAATTCAGCGGCCAACGCGACAACAGTCACCCTGCAATTACACGTGTGTACCCACCACTAGACAAAACGCCATGCCCTCTGAATTAGAGTCCAAATAGGGTAGATTTTTTTTTTTTTTTGATATCCACACTGTCGAAATTGAGCGGCTCCTCATCGTCGCCGTTGTATTGCCTTTAATACGGCGAAATACGCGCCGCAATTACTTTAAGATCAGAGATGCGAATAGACTGGAGTCGATGAATTGCGTCTCAAGCTCCGCCGATGCGACAAACGATCGGAAAGATTACAGGTCCTAAAGGACACACGGGGTACAGTACGCGCCCCCGTACGCCGTGTGAACACACCCTTACGGTCAGTAGGGTGCATTGAACGAGTCTGATCGGTGGGGGCTCCGGCTACAAGGAATTGTCCATCAGTACAGAAGTGTGTAGAGGAGTAGTTTCTGGGACTACCATAGGCCGCTCCCTCTCCCCTGGACTGTATGGGTATAGCGGGCACCGGCGCCCTTCGCCTCTGTGCCCCAAATTTATTCCAGTGGAAACAGAACAGAAAATAAAAGCAAAACCAACCGAATGTGAGGCCTCGACCCTGTCTGTAGCAATGCACAGGAAACGTGACTGCAGGTCACAGGCAGGAAGGGGAAGAAGGTGCCCGGTGGGGGTGACAGCTCCACGAAGACCCGGACGTCATACGTCAGATTGGGTAATGCAGCCGTCCGGTGACCCGTGCACCCCTCGCCTCTGCCCTGGGCGCGACCTGCTGACCCTTACTCACCTTTCCCATACCGGAATGAGCGTGGCCCATCTTGATCACTACTGGGAACTTGGAGGCGGTCAGCTGGAAGAGAGAAGACACGGGGTGTGAGCCATTTCTAGTATCGTCATCTGGGGTTTTCTCACCACATTGGCTTTTAACATGTAGGGAAAGGTTAATGAAGATTATTACTGAATACATTGCTTTGTTGATTTTGCTTTGTTCAGGAGATAAAGGAGATTTTATCTCCTCTTTGTACATAGAAGTTTCTTCAATTGAAACCACCCCTCCAGACCTTATATATGCGTAACCCATCGTTTCAGTAAGGGAGCGCTGTGGTTTCTCCATTCTGTTCTATGGGAGTTCCCAGTACAGGGAGCGGGTGTGTTCTCCATTCTGTTCTATGGGAGTTCCCAGTACAGGGGAGCACTGTTTTCTCCGTTCTGTTCTATGGGAGTTCCCGTACAGGGGAGTGCTGTGTTCTCCCCATTCTGTTCTAGGGGGAGTTTCCAGTAAAAGGGGAGCGTTGTGTTCTTCATTCTGTTCTATGGGATTTCCCAAGTACAGGGGACCCGCTGTGTTCGCCATTCTGTTCTATGGGGGGTTCCCCAGTACAGGGGAGCGCTTTTGTTCTCTCCATTCTGCTCTATGGGAGTTCCCAGTACAGGGGAGCCTGGGGTTCTCCATTTCAGTTCTATGGGATTTCCCCAGTACAGGGGAGCGCTGTGTTCTCCATTCTGTTCTATGGGATTTCCCCAGTACCAGGGAGCGCTGTGGTCTCTCCATTCTGGTCTATGCGAGTTCCCAGTACAGGGGAGCACTGTGTTCTCCAGTCTGTTCTATGGGAATTTCTCAGTACAGGGAGTGGGCTGTGTTCTCTCCATTCTGTTCAGGGGAGTTTCCAGTACGGGGAGCGCTGTGTTCTCCATTTGTTTTATGGGAGTTCCAGTAAAAGGGAGCGTGTGTCTCTTCCATTTTTGTTCTTGGGAGTTTCCAGAAAAGGGGGAGCGCTGTGTTCTCCATTCGTTCTATAAGAGTTCCCAGTCCCAAGGGAGCCTGTGTTCTCCCATTTCTGTTCTATGGGAGTTCCCAGTACAGGGGAGCGCTGTGTTCTCTCCATTCTGTTCTATGGGATTTCCCCAAAGTACAAGGGAGCACAGTGTTCCCCAATTTGTTCTTTGGGAGTTCCCAGTACAAGGGAGCACAGTGTTTCTCTCATTTCTGTTCTATGGGAGTTCCCAGTACAGGGGAGCGCTGTTTTTCTCTCCATTCTGTCTATGGGAGTTCCCAGTACAAGGGAGTGTTGTGTTTCTCCATTCTGTTCTATGGGAGTTCCAGTACAGGGGAGTGTGTGTTCTCTCCATTCTGTTTTATGGGACTTTCCAGTACAGGGGAGTGCTGTGTTCTCCATTCCGTTCTTTTAGGTTCCCAGTAAAAGGGAGAGCGCTGTTGTTTTCTTCATTCTGTTCTATGGGAGTTCCCAGTACAGGGGAGTGCTGTGTTCTCCATTCCGTTCTATAGGAGTTCCCAGTACAAGGGAGCGCTGTGTTCTCTCCATTCTGTTCTATGGGAGTTTCCAGTACAGGGGAGCGCTGTGTTCTCCATTCTGTTTTATGGGAGTTCCCAGTACAGAAAGATTAATGAAGATAAAGGAGATTTTATCTCCTCTTTGTACATAGAGGTTTCTCCGGTTACCGACCACCTATCCCGGCTGTCTCTTATCTCTCATTGGTTCAAGCTGCCCAGAAAGAGGAACATCTCTCCTTGAGGAGAGCACCAAGTTGTTGTATAGAGTTTTTGAATTGCCTTTTTGCCCGCTAATAAGCATCTACATATCACAATGCATTATGGGAAAGGAGCTGAGACGCTCAAGCGCCCTCTATTGGATGTAACAAATCCTCAATTTGCTTTTGACCCACTGATTTTTCAGAAAGCAAAAAGGGATATTAGCCAAGCCATTATCACTCATCTACAGACAGCTGTTTCTGGGTTTTGCCCCTCATCCGTGCAGAGCAGAGGGTAGTTCAAGCTGCCGTCAGTCAGTTCGACCATAGTGAGTCACTCCTTGCAGAGACTTATCTCTGGCTATGGAATTTGATTACTTAACTAAATGAAAACCTTTCACTCTTTAGGGCTCTTGGAGCCTTGTGTACTACAGTTAATAAATCTTCTGCACTTGTGTTACTGCAACAGGCTCTGCTAGGAATAGCAGAGCTGATATGTCAATCACTGCTATAGAGCCACCCACAACCAGGAAGTGTGAGTCTATAGCTAACTGATGCTCTGTGAAACAACATGGTGCGAATAACCCTTTAAACCTACTGTTTACAGTTAAATACAATCCATTGCTCCCTGTTATCAGCCATTTCAGAAAAGGTGGGGAGAGGCCGTCCTAGTGTCCTTTAATGGGATGGGGAGAGTCCAGACAAGCCCTGCCCCCGATGATCACGTGCCAAAAGCCCCCAGCGCCCCATCAGTGGACTGGCCTGGGTGCCACCATATGTTCTTCTTGGCACATCCCACCAGTTTTGACATATAATGTTAAGAGAGCAGCCTGACTTGTCTCCCATCAGTGGATATATTCTAAAAGGCTCATGGGAAATGAGCTAGAACTCTACAGCGCCACCTATTGGATGTAGCATTCCTCAATTCACTGAGCCTTGCAATGTGAATGGGATAAAAGCGAACCAGATATTCCTCTGCAGGCCGCTGTTTCAGGGTGTTTGCCCCTCATCAGTGCAGAGTAGATACTGGTTGGTTGGTGAGAGCCTCTAGGCGTAGCTCGAAAGGGGTCATGTTCCTCATTCCGCCGTGTGAGGAGACTTATGCACCATTACTTAGCCAACCAGTTTCCATCCTGCACTGATGAGGGGCAAACACCCCAAAACAGTTATCTGCAGATGAATGTCTGGTTGGTTCTAATCCCATTCACATTGCAAGGCTCAGTGAGTCAGAATGCTACATCCAATATAGGATGCCGCAAAGTTCTAGCTCATTTCCCATGATCCTTTTAGAATACATTTAAATTTCAGTGGAGCGACTAATGGTGTATAAGTCTCCACACACCTACATGGTGCCTCTCCCTAATGAGGAACGTTACTCCCGTCAGTGGAAACAGTAAATGGAGAGGTTGGATGTTAACCCTGTTGCCCCTGGGACTGGCGGCTTTATTAACGTCTAGCAGCCGCTTATCCTGCACCAAGAAACAGTCTTCCAATCTGGGCAAGCTAGAGGGGCAAGTTACTGAGGGCACTGGGAATACTGCGGTCAGCCAACTAGGTCACGCCAAAGGTTGGCCTTCATCTTGGCCGCGTCATATATCTATGAGGGCCCGTCTTACACAGGTCTGGTTACCTCCACAACTTGGAAGGAGGTGGGGGCCAGGACCGTCAGGACCTTCAAGGGACACCCCAGGACCGCCTGGGAATGCCCTTTTTGGGGTGGGGTTTCTGTAAACCCTGAACCCTTTGCCAGAAACCCTAACCCTCTACTAACCCTAACCCTACTAACCCTAACCCCAACTCCACTAACCCTAACCCCACTAACCCTAACCCTCTACTAACCCTAACCCCCCTAACCCCACTAACCCTAACCCTCTACTAACCCTAACCCCAACTCCACTAACCCTAACCCCACTAACCCTAACCCTCTACTAACCTTAACCCCACTAACCATAACCCTGACCCCACTAACCCCACTAACCCTAACCCTCTACTAACCTTAACCCCACTAACCATAATCCTGACCCCACTAACCCCACTAACTCCACTAACCCTAACCCTCTACTAACTCTAACCCTACTAACCCTAACCCCAACTTCACTAACCCTAACCCCACTAACCCTAACCCTCTACTAACCCTAACCCCACTAACCATAACCCTGACCCCATTAACCCTAACTCTACTAACCCTAACCCCAACCCCACTAACCCTAACCCCAACCCCACTAACCCTAACCCCAACTCCACTAACCCTAACCCCACTAACCATATACCTAACCCCACTAACCCCAACTCCACTAACCCTAACTCTACTAACCCTAACCCCAACCCCACTAACTCTGACCCCACTAACCCTAACCCTCTACTAACCCTGACCCCACTAACCCTAACCCTCTACTAACCCTAACCCCACTAACCCTAACCCTCTACTAACCCTAACCCCACTAACCCTAACCCTCTACTAACCCTAACACCAGTTACCCTAACCCCACTTACCCTAACCCTAGCCCGAAATCCTTTGGCGGGCCGCAGGTGGCTATATATCCAGTTCCCTCACCTCACCCCCATCACTGGCACAGATGCCAGCATGTCTACAGAAAGAGTTAATGGGTGCTTTTTCTCGGCCTGCGTGTGGGACCCTCGGTCTGTCCAGGAAGATGGAGGAAGGAGGGGCGGGGGTCTTATTTTAGAAGTCTGTGGTTTACGCCAGAGGACAAAAGAGCGAGATCACCCAGAACAATCAGCAATGTGACGTCCAGCCCCGATTCCTCCTAATCTCCCCCCGGAAAGAGGGGTGAGGGAGTTTAGTGTAAGCTGGCATCAGAGAAAGCGAAGTGTGGAAATACAGGAAGGCAGAGGAGGCGGTGGGGGGGGGGGGGGGGGGGTGCGTGGACCTGGCAGTGCCCCCTCCTCCCCAAGCGTCTCCCTGGCTCCTGCGGTTTTGCACGCTTCTCTTTTGTGGCCGAGGGCAGTAACGCTATGTGCCCACACCCGGGAGGGCTGCACCCCAACACCGAGGAGACCAGATGTGAAGGAGAAGCGCACAGATCACTAGGAACCTGGCATTCCACAAAAATCAGGCAACACCCCCTCCCCTGGCGCAAGTACACAGGACTTCAGTCTCAGGACGCTGGGCTCAGAGCGCCCTTAAAGGGGCAGCAGCCTATGGACAGGATCTCCATCTGCTTGGGCATCTAGTGTAGCGCCCTGTAGTGTCCTTCAATTTAAATCACCCCTCCAGACCTTATATATGCGTGACCCATCAGGGCAGTACTCCCGTCAGGGGCCCTGACCCAAAAAGGGCCCAAGATAGGAACTGATAATAGTTGGGAGGGGGGGGCCTAGATGCTTTGGCCATATGCAAGGTTACAGTAGCCTTAAAGGGGGTTTCCTATCCCACGCTTTGATGCCATATGATAGGATAAGTCATGAATATGTCATAGGTTTGGTTCCCACTTCTGTCTCAGGTCACCCGAAATTGAGAATGTAGAGGTGGTCGGAACACTCCCATTCATTTCAATGGGAATTCCAATTACAGCGAGTGCATCCAAGGTGGGACCAGCACCGATCACCCATTAATGTTGTATGGATGGGATATGCCGTCAATGTGTGATCGGTGCTGGTCCCACCTTGGATGCACTCGCTGTAATTGGAATTTCCTTTGAAATGAATGGGAGGGTTCTGACCACTTGTCCGTTCTTAACTGAGGCTTTGGGGGGGACCATTTGAGATAGAGACCTGTGGTGAGGACAGTCGCCCCCAAAGCCTCTGTTGGGAACGGACAAGTGGTCAGAACCCTCCCATTCATTTCAATGGGAGTTCCAAGTACAGCGACTGCATCTACTGTGGGACTTATCACACACTGATGGCAAATGGGTAGGATATAGGATCTTAAAGGGGTTTTCCTACTTCACACTTTGATGGCATTTGATAGGATAAGTCAGGAATGTGTGATCGGTGCTGGTCCCACCTGGGATGCGGTCACTGTAATTGGAATTCCCTTTGAAATGAATGGAAGGGTTCTTACCACTTGTCCGTTCTCAATAGAGGCTTTGGGGGGGGGACTATTTGAGATAAACTGTCTTAAGGACAGTCGCCCCCAAAGTCTCTATTGAGAATGGACAAGTGGTCAGAACCCCCCCCCCCCCCCATTCATTCCAATGGGAGTTCCAAGTACAGCGAGCGCATCCACTGTGGGACTTATCACTCACTGATGGCAAATGGGTAGGATATGGGATCTTAAAGGGGTTTTCCTACCTCTAACTTTGATGGAATTTGATAGGAGAAGTCATGAATGTGTGATCGGTGCCGGTCCCACCTCTGTCTTGAGGACAGTCGCCCCAAAGCCTCTGGGACAAGTGGTCAGAACCCTCCCATTCATTTCAATGGGAATTCCAATTACAGTGAGTGCATCCAAGGTGGGACCAGCACTGATCACCCATTAATGTTATATGGATGGGATACGCCGTCAATGTGTGATCGGTGCTGGTCCCACCTTGGATGCACTCGCTGTAATTGGAATTCCCATTGAAATGAATGGGAGGGTTCTTACCACCTGTCCATTCTTAACTGAGACTTTGAGGGGACCATTTGAGATATAGACCTGTCTTAAGGACAGATGCCCCCAAAATCTCTATTGAGAACAGACAAGTGGAAAGTACACCCCCCCCCCCCCCCCATCAATGCTGGCACTTGGAGTTCCATGATCCACAGCAGATAGTAGCTGTGGAACGACAAGTGCCAGCACGCCAAAATCCATGGATTCAGTACAGGCAGTCCCCGTCTTACACCGTTCCGACTTACATCTGTCCCCTTGTTACAAACATAGACTTATGGGGCATGCTGGCACTTGTAGTTCCATGTTCCACAGCAGATAGTAGCTATGCAATGACAAGTGCCAGCATGCCACAGCAGCACATAAGGTGAAAATGAGGTGAAATCTTCCTAACAGGGGCACAGACGGCAAAAACAGATGGAAAAACTCTGCCCTGCACTATCCATTTTGTGTTGGAGTTACATTTAATAAATATACCTTTTCCGACTTACATATAAACTCAACTTAAGAACCTACAGTAACCTGGGGACTTCCCGTACATATAAATTACACGAACGTTGACCGAACGCCCCAAACTAGTCGGCACCGACTGACCATGTAATGTCTTACTGAGCGTACACGTGTATGGTAGTGTCTTACTGAGCGTGCACGTGTATGGTATGAGCGTGCACGTGTATGGTAGTGTCTTACTGAGCGTGCACGTGTATGGTAGTGTCTTACTGAGCGTGCACGTGTATGGTATGAGCGTGCACGTGTATGGTAGTGTCTTACTGAGCGTGCACGTGTATGGTATGAGCTTGCACGTGTATGGTAGTGTCTTAATGAGCGTCCACCTCTATAGCAGTGTCTTATTGAGCGTGCACGTGTATGGTAGTGTCTTACTGAGCGTGCACGTGTATGGTAGTCTCTTACTGAGTGTGCACGTGTATAGTAGTGTCTTAATGAGCGTGCACGTGTATGGTAGTGTCTTACTGAGCGTGCACGTGTATGGTAGTGTCTTACTGAGCGTGCACGTGTATGGTAGTGTCTTACTGAGCGTGCACGGGTATGGGAGTGTCTTACTGAGCGTGCACGTGTATAGTAGTGTCTTACTGAGCGTGCACGTTTATGGTAGTGTCTTACTGAGCGTGCACGTATATGGTAGTGTCTTACCGAGCGTGCACGTGTATAGTAGCGTCTTACTGAGCGTGCACGTGTATGGTAGTGTCTTACTGAGCGTGCACGTGTATGGTAGTGTCTTACTGAGCGTGCACGTATATGGTAGTGTCTTACTGAGCATGCACTTATATGGTATTGTCTTACTGAGCGTGCACGTGTATGGTAGTGTCTTACTGAGCGTGCACGTGTATGGTAGTGTCTTACTGAGTATGCACCTATATGGTAGTGTCTTACTGAGCGTGCACGTGGATTGTAGTGTCTTTCTGAGCGTGCACGTGTATGGTATGAGCGTGCACGTGTATGGTAGTGTCTTAATGAGCGTGCACCTGTATAGCAGTGTCTTATTGAGCGTGCACGTGTATGGTAGTGTCTTACTGAGCGTGCACTTGTATGGTAGTCTCTTACTGAGTGTGCACGTGTATGGTAGTGTCTTACTGAGCGTGCACGTGTATGGTAGTGTCTTACTGAGCGTGCACGTGTATGGTAGTGTCTTACTGAGTGTGCACGTGTATAGTAGTGTCTTAATGAGCGTGCACATGTATGGTAGTGTCTTACTGAGCGTGCACGTGTATGGTAGTGTCTTACTGAGCGTGCACGTTTATGGTATGAGCCGTGCCCCGTTATGGTGTGTCTTTTAAGAGGGGTGCACCTGTATAGAGTGTCTTATTTAGCGTGCACGTTATGGTGTGTCTTACTGAGGTGACGTTTTGGTAGTGTCTTACTGAGCAGAAACATTTTTGGGAAATGTTTTTATAGCGTGCACGGTTTATGTAGTGTCTTACGAGCGTGCACGGTAGGTAGTGTTTTTACTGAGTATCACAATATGGTAGTGTCTTATGCGGGGCACGTGAAATGGTAGTGTCTTACTGAGCTGCACGTGTTGTTAGGCGAGGGCAGTGTAGGGGTAGGTCTTAATGAGCGTCACCGTTAGCATGTCTTACGAGGGGCCCACGGTTTGGGTAGTGTTTACTGAGCGTGCACGTGTATGGAGTTTTTTACTGAGTGTCACTGTTGGTAGTTTTTAGAGCGTGCCGTGTATGGTTGTTCTTAGAGGGGCCCGGAAATTATGTTTTACTGAGTGTGCCTGTATATAGTGCCCCCCCAATATGCCACAATGGTATGTTTTAAAGACGTGCACGTGTATAGTAGGGTCTTCTGACGTGCACGTTTTAAAAGTGTCTTACTACGTGCACTATTGGTAGGTTTTTACCGAGCTGCACGTGTATGGTAGTGTCTTACTGAGCGTGACGTGTAGGTTTAGTGTTTTTACTGACGTGAGGGGTTTATGGTAGTGTTTTACTGAGCGGCACGTGTATGGTATGTCTTATAGCTGCACTGTAGGGGACGGGGGGGGGGGGGGGAGCTGTCAGCAGGAGGAAGGAGTGCTGAAGTAGGGAAGTCATTGCAAGCAAAATCCCCCCTTTTTTGGGGAAGAGGGGATTCTTATGGCGATGACCCCACCCGTGTAAAATTTCGGGCCCCCGCGCCCTCTCCCTCAGCCAACACCTATAGATTTCACCGTTGTCGTATCTTCCATGGCTTCTTCGGTGGCCGGTGTCCTCACTTTCACCCAAATTCCTCAAACTTGACCTAATCCTTGGGATAATGGTGCTCTTCCCCCCCCATCCTCTGTTCTCCTCTAATGTTCTTCTCGAGAGCCTCCGGTGATTAACCACTCTACTGATACAAAGTCAACAATGACGTTTGGGGCTAATTCAAGGGGGCGCCGGAAAAAGCTCCCCCCGGGTTTTAAATTAAATTTAAAAAACCCTTTTCTCCCTCTGGAAAATGGTCGGTGGGGTCGTCTGTATCCCCCCCCCCGCTTTTGGGGTTTTGGATCCGATTACAAACGCCTGGAGGGGCTGTGGTCAGAAATGACACGGTTTGAATTAGAAAGGTTTCTGGGGCTGGAAAACCCCCAAAACCCTCGGCCCCCTTCCTGCCCGGCCCGGTTTTAATTTTCTTATTATTACTGCTTTTTTATTTTCTTAGGCGGACGCGGGCTCCGGGGGGGGGCGGGAAACATGGGCTGGGCCGAAAGGCCGGGTGCAAAAACGTGGTTGGAAAAAAGAAAAGGCCGCGGAAGATTTTTCCCTGAAACAACCCCGGGCTCCTTTCCGGGCGTACTGTTTTTGGTTTTACAGAACAAATTCCCCCCCCCCCATGACCATTTTAAAAATAAACCCCTTTCTCCTCCAGAAAAAGGTGGGGGGGGAAAAAATAAAAAGGCCGGATACAGCTCCCACCAAGCGATCGCCTCCCTTTTCCCCCCCCTTCCCCTGATTATAAATTTAGGGTCCCTGGGGAAATCGGGCCTTATTAAAGAAAACTGTCCAGCAGTAAGACTTTTCTCTGTTGTCCATAAAAGACCAATCAGGAACTCAAAAAAGCAAACCAAAACCCGAAAAGGCCCATATAACCCCAAACCTAGCCCCATAGCCCCAAACCCAATCCAAAAGGCTCCAACAAGCCAAACCAAACGAACCCATAGCAAACAAAGCCCCCAAACAAACCAAACCAAAGGCTCAAAGCAACCAAAACCCAAAAACCCAAAACAAACCCAAAACCCATAGGCCCAACCCGAGCTCAACGGCCCAATTAATCAAAAACCCATAAGGGCCCAAAACCCAAAGCCCATAGCAACCAAGCTCAAGCAAATAATCAGAACCCCAGCAAAAAAAGCCCTTCCCCAATTAAGGGAAAATAATCAAACCCCATAGCAAAAAAACCCCAAAGGTCATGGCAACCAATCAGAAACCCCCAACCTTTTACAATTTTTGGCCCAAAACCAATAAATGGAAAATTAAAAAGGGTCACTTTTACATTTTTTTTAAAGGCCACTGAAATTGGGTTTCAAAGGGCTCTGATTTTGGGGGGCAAAAGGGTCTGAAATTGGGTTGGGTATGAGCTCTGAATGGTTTACAAGGGGTCCCGGTTTCTATGAACTCCAATTTGGCCCCCCCTATGGGGTTTTGATTGGTCGGGTTAAAGAGCTCTTTATTGTTGCTATTTTTCTCTGAAAAAGGTTTTCTATGAAAAATTGATTGGTTCTAAGATCTGGGCTGGTTAAATAAAATTGCCTTTTAATTTGGGTTTACTATGACTCCCAATTGTTTGCTATGAGCTCTGGGTTGGTTGCTAGGGGCTCTGATTTGTTGCAATGAACTCCCCCAAAGGTTTGCATGAAATTATTGTTTGTTAGGGGTCTTGGGTTAAAAACTCTGATTGGTTGCTATGTCTTTTGATTGGTTGCTATGTTCTCTGATTGGTCACTATGGGCTCTGGGTTTCTTTGAGCTCCATTGGCCACTATGGGGTTTTGATTGGTCCGGGATGAGCTCTGATTGGTTGCTTTTGGCCTGAGGGGTTTCTTGGCTCTGATAGTTGCAAAGAGGGCCCAGGAAAAAAGGTTACCTAAAGTGCTTTTTTAAAACGGGTTTTCAAAGAGCTCTAATTGGTTTGCTTGAGCTCTGATTGGTTCAATTTGGGGGGTTTGATTTTTTGCAATGATTTTACCGACCCCCGGGTTGGGTAATGGGGAACAGAAAAGTTTGCTATTTTAGGGACCTCTGAAATTGATCCTCAAGGACATTTTTAATTGGGATTTAGGGGTAAAAGGGGCCCGAATGGTTTTACTTCTCTATTGGGGGCTTGAAATTTAGGGCTATGGGCTTAAACTCTGAAAGGGGCCAAAACTTTTTGGGGGGCTTTTTTATAAAAAGGGTTTCCTTTTTTTTTGGGGTCTTTTGGGCCCCTAAGGTCCCTATGAAAAGGGGCTTACCCATTAAAATCGGGGCCGGGGCCTTTTGGGACCTCCCGATTTGGGTTTCCCAAAAAACTCTGATTGGGCCCCTATGGTCTCGATGGTTTGCAAAAATAAAAAACTGATTTGGTCACCTATGGTCCCCTGAAAGGTTGCTTAAAAAACCTGATTGGTTGCCTTATGAGTTCTGACCCAGTTGCTATAGGCTCTGAATTGGGTTTTCTAAGGGGCTCTGATTGGTCCATGGCTCCCCGATGGTTGCTTTAAAAATCCTTATAGGTTGTTATGGGGGAAACCAAAAACCCCTTTTAAAGGGCAGTTTTTTTTACCCAAAAATTCCTTTAAAAAACCTTTAAATTTTAATATTTCCCTGGGGGTTTCCCCAAACCCCCGGAGAAAAAAAAAAGAGAAACCAACCCGGGGTGACCCCGGCCACCTACCCCCCCCCTGCTTTTTCCCCGTTTCAGCTCATTTTTCCACAACCCCACGTGACCCCCCCCCCCCCCTTTGGGGAGATCATCACCGGGGGGGAAAAATTTGGGTGGCCCCCCCCCGCCCCCCCACCCCCCAAAGATGGCTTTAAAACAAAGGGCCAAAGTATTTTTGTGCAGTTAAAAGAGTTTTTGCCTGAAAGACATCAGGCCCCAAACGAATTTGGGCTTCTCCGGAAAACACCGTGAGGGCCCCTTTTAAATGCAACAAGGGCCGTTTTGGGCCGGGGCGCCCGGGGGGGGGGGCGCCAGCAGGGGGCGTTTAATTTCAGCAGAAAAGCACCCGGGGGGGCTGGGGTTGGGCCAATAAACAGAAAAGCGGGGGGGGGGGGGGGAAAAACCCCCGAAATGAACGGGCCCCAAAACCCCTTTACGGCCCCCGCACTCACTGCCAAAACCCCTCGGGGCGCTGGCCCCCCCCCCATTTTTTTCCTACCATAAAAAGACCCCCAAAAGAGTAAAAAAAAAAAAAAAAAAACCACATTTCGGGTAAAACTGGTTTGTACCCGGTTTTTTTAAATTAGAACAACCCCCCCCGGGGCCCCTTAAAACCCCGAAAAAACCCCCCCCGGACCGGGGGCGGCCACAATTGACCCCTGGGAAGGGGGGGTGCCAAACCCCCCAATCCCACCCAAAAAATTTCCCCCGGGGCCCTGCCAAAGCAAAAATTTGGGACAGAAAAAAAAATTCCCTTTTCCAAAAAATTATAAAAGACAAAAAAGGGGCCTCAATTAAGGCCAAAAACAATTACCCAAGGGTTTTAAAAAAAAAGAAAAAACCCCCCTCCCCCCTGCAAACCCCATGCTAACACAATAAACAAAGTTTTGTTCTCCCACTTGCAACTAAGAACAAAAGAACACCCCAAAGACGGGCCGGGAAAAAAAATTTCCCAAAAATTTTCCAAAATGGGGGGGGCCCAAAAGGAAAAAAGTCCACCCCAAACATTGAAAAAAACCCGGGGGAACTTCTCTTTTGAAAAAAAAAGCCTTTGAGGTAAATTTGAAAAAGGATCACCAAAAAAATAAATGGGCTTTCCCCGAAAAATTTTTTTTTTGCAAAAGGGGGGGGTCCCCCATTGGTCCAACTTTAAATTTAGTTTTTGATTTTTGGGAACTTTTGCCCATGAGGGGGGGTTGGATGGGGGGGGGTTTACTTTTAAAAAGGGGGCCTTTTATTTGGTTAATATGGGAAAACAATGTTTGGGTCCCACTATGGCCCCTGATTGGGGGGCTAAATTGGGGCTCCCTTGGGTTGGTTTCAAAAAATTGAAACCCTTTTTAAAAAATTGGGGGGCGCCTGGGGCCTGATTTGGGTTTTTTATGGGGGGAAAAAAAAAAACGCCAATTTGGGGGGCACCAAAAGGAAAAAATAAAAAAAAGGGGTTTAGTCAAAGAGGGGTTCCCCCAACAAAAGGGAAAAAGGGATTCCCCGGAAAAATAACACTTTTGGGGCCCTTTATTTTTTTAAAAATTTTTTTTTCTAAAAAGGAAAAGGGAAAACTTTTCTTTGTTGCCCACAGGGAACCAAAACAAGCTCATAAATAACTAATCAAAAGCCCAAAGCAACCAATCAGAGCTCATAGCGAAACCCAAAAAAAAAGGTTTATAGCAACCAATCAAAAATCATATCAACCAAACAAAGGGCCCCAAAATGACCAATCAAAGGTTTCCCCCCCCCTTTGCAAGGGGGAATTCACAGCCCATAGCAACCAATCAAAGCCCCCGTGACCCCAACAACGCCTTAACAACCAATCAGAGGTTTATAGCAACCAATCAAAGCCCAAAAAAGACCCCAAACAGAGGTCCCCAGAAAACCCAAACAAAGGCCCAGAAACACAATTGGTTGCCAATGGGCTCCCGATTGGGTTTCTGTTTTTTCTGAAAGGGTTTCAAATTGGGGGGGCCCCTAAATTTTTCTGTTGGGGTTGATAGGTTGTCAGGCCGGGGTTGATCGCTAAAAGGGGTATGATTTTAAATTTTAGCCCTGATTGGTTTTTTTATGGGGGTCTGATAGGTTGTTATAAAAACCTGAAAGATTGCTATGGGCTCTGATTGGTTGCAAAAGAGCTCTGATTGTTTCCGGGTATGGGACTCTGATTTGGGCGCTATGGGCTGTGATTATTTTCTAAAGGCCCCTGATTGGTTGTTAAAGGGCCCGATTGGTTGCATGGGCTTTTGAATTTTGGTTCAATGGGGCTCTGGTTGCCAAAAGGGCTTTTGATTGGGAAATATGGGCTGGATTCGGGGGTTCTATGGGCAAAAAAAAGGGGAGTCTTACTGTCAACATTTTGAAAAATTTAACCCCCATGTTTACTTTTTTTCGGCAACCCCCCATTTTTCCCCCTGAGGCCCCAGCTGATTTTTCCTCGAGGCCCCGCCATTTTGCAGTGAAAGGCCCCCAGGGCACCTTTTTAAAAACCCAGTGCACTTTCCCCCCAAGCCCCCCTTCAGGGGCCACGGGCCCCACCTCCGTGGTCCAAAAGTTCCTGCTCTGGGGCCCCTTGGGTTTTGTTTTCTGCCCCCAAAAACCCCCAGGGCCTGACCCCAAAAATGCCCGGCCCCCCCCCCCGTCTGAGGGAAAACCCATATTTTCCCACCACGGGGGATGACGGGGAAACCAAAAGCCGCTTCCCCCGCCCCTTTTTACCCCGGCCAGTTTTTGTCCTTGGGCTCCCGGGGTTCCCCCCCTCCCCCGGTCGAACCCTTTTTTTTGGGGACATTTCTCTGGGTCTGACAAAGGGGAAACCAGTTTCTTTTTTCACCAGGGTTTGGAAACAAAGCCCCCGGGGGGGGGCGCACAGGCAGATGGGCCAAAAATTAAAAAACAAAAAAACGGCTTCCATATAAAAAAAGGGGGTTTTTCAATTAAAAACTCAAAGGGCGTAAAAGGGTTTTAAGGGCCGCATCTAAAAATAAAACCCACAGAGGAGAACCTGCAGGTCCTATTAAAAGGAGACGCCTGGGCGCCGATTTAGACCTTGTCCCCTAGGAAAGTTAAAACCCGGAGACCATTCTTTTTGGAACCCTCCCCGGCTTTGGGGGAAAGGGAAAAAAACCCAAAAATAAATGGGGCCCTCTTTTAAAATTTAAAAACCCGAAAGGGGGGTTTAACCTTAAAAAACCTGGATGTTTCTTTTTTTTATCCAATTTCCCCCCCAAAATTCCTTTTTCCCCCCAATGGCCCCTCCCTTAACCTTTACTCAAGGGGCGCCTTTTAACCCCCCTTAACCAACCCCAATCCTTGGGGCCCCCTTTCCTTTTATTTGGGTTAAATAATTTTGGAAGGGGCCCCCCAGGGCCCACCTTTCCCCTTAACCATGTCTTAAACCCCCACCCATGGAGCAGGGGGGGTGTTTCCTTTCCCTGGAAAAAATTACAAATATTTTTTTTTCTTTGGGGCCCCGGAAAAACCAAAACCTTTCCCCACAAAAGGTTTGGAAAAAGGCGGAAAAAACCCTTTATCAACCTTTAAAGGGGTTTAAAGGAAAAACCAACCCTTAAATTAAAAAACCCTGGGGGGAAACCAAAACCCGGTTTTAGGTTGGGGGACTTCCCCTTTATTCATTCCCCCTTTTTCCCCTTTCGGGCCCCCCTTTTTTTTTTAGGGCCTCTCCCACTTCCCCCCAAAAGGGGGTTTTTTCCCCCCAAAATTTCCTTCCCCTTTTAAAACAAAAGGTCCCTTTTTTCAATTAAAATGGAAGGGGGGTGAAGGGGAACCCAGAAACCTTAACTTAAAACCAATAGGAAATTAGACCGCAAATTAAAAAAGCAACCCCCCTTTTGGGGCAATAATAATATGCAGGGGCTTCTTTCCCCTGAAAGCTCTATATGGAAGGGAAAGGGGGGGATATACATATCTCAATTATATGAAAATTCAACGCTTAATTTCATTCCAGGATCTAGCTAGCGATTATGGTATCCCAAATACCCATTTTTTTCACTATCTCCAGCCAGGACACGCCCTACATACGCAATTCTCGACGACTCACATCGTTCTTCAAGATTTTCCGGTGCCCCCTATGCTGGTATCCCCCCCGTCGAGAGGTCTCATAACATGCTCCTATGCATTGTTATTAAAAAGAAAGTTGGGTGACCCATTCCGGGGGAAGAAGAGCACTTGGGAAGGGGATGTGGGACCCATAACGGATGATCAATGGGCTGTAGCCTTAGAGACCCCCCCAAAATAGTATCTCCAAAATATGGGGAAAGAGTAACCCAATTATACATATTACACCGAGCATATTATACCACCGCACGTTTGCATAAATTTAAACCAGAGGTTCCTGATCTCTGTCCGAAATGTCTTTCTGTCCCGGGTACCTTCTTCCACTTATTATGGGCTTGCCCTAAAATCCAGGGCTTTTGGCGGCAAATCCTTAGATTTTTGAATGATAAAATGGGTTGCCCGGTACCGGATGACCCAAAAGTCTGCCTATTATTCTTAGACCCGGAGGACTACCCGTCCCCGGCGACCCGTACATGTCTCACTGAACTCCTTTTTATTGCCAGGAAAACTGTAGCTCGGCATTGGTTATCTTCTTATACTCCCGACCTACAGGATTGGATAAAATCTGTAAATGCCACCCTCCCTTTTAAGAAATATATTTACCTACATCGCGAGTGCCCAGATAAATTTTCTAGGGTTTGGCAGGACTGGATTGATTCCACTCATACGGCCTTGGCCATTCCTTATATCACTTAGGATACCCAGTAGAGATTTATTGAGGGCCCTGGGTTGCGCGCCTGATCGCCCACTATGACCTCCAGAACGTTAGCTTGCAGATCCTATAGCTTATACGGACCTCCTATGCAGGTACATGATGTCCCCACAGGGAAAGTGACGGATACACACACGCACTAAGTTCTTGGTTTAGAATGGTGTTTTACTGTTAAGATGGGGTTGTTATTATAACCACGTTTCTTTTGTCATCCTAATATAATTGTATGCTAGGAAAGTTGTAACTATCTTATGCTCTGTAAGACTGATTGTACCTATTCTGTGATGTGACTTCAAGTGGAGGATATGATTGAATAACGAATAGTATATATCTGTATCTATTTTTATATATGCTACTCCTTTGTACTGCTAATGTTTTTCCTGCATATTTCTTTAATAAACTTAATTTTGGTTTAAAAAATAAATAAATAAATAACCCGAGGGTAAGAGTGTTTAGTACTGATTGGTGTCATCTGCTGTTGGCCGCCTGTAGAGTTCCTCCAGTCTGTTCATCTTCTGGATCTAATTCCCTTTTACTCTTCGGACCATAACTATCTTCTCCAATGAGCTTCTACTGCCATGTCCAGAAGATGACAAAGCTTCAGCCAAAATGACCCCAGGCATCATGCTTAGGTTGACCACATGCTCTAACCCTTTGAGGTCTGGACTCCAGTGTCCTGTGGTATTTGACACCAAGATGCTAGCAGCACATCCTTCAAATCTAAGTTGTAAGGCCCGGACTCCTCTGAAGAGTCCTGTGTCATCAGATCCTGTAAGTTGTGAGGTCCGGACTCCTCTGAGGAGTCCTGTGGTATCAGATCCTGTAAGTTGTGAGGCCCGGACTCCTCTGAAGATCAATGAGACTTGGGCACCCAGATCCTTGTCGCAGGTCGTCCTTCTTTGGAGCACCTTCTGGTGGGTACTACCCCACACATCAATGAGTCTTGTGCACCCAGAACCTTCTTACTGGTCGCCATTCTTTGGAGCACCTTCTGGTGGGTACTACCCCATACATCAGTGAGGATTGAGCACCTAGAACCTTGTTACTGATCACTGGTAGTCCCTCTTTGGAGCACATTTTGGTGGGTGCTACCCCACCCATTAATGAGACTTGTGCACCCAGAACCATGTTACTGGTCACTGGTCATCCTTCTTTGCAGCGCCTTCTGGTGGGTACTACCCCATACATCAATGAGGCTTGTGCACCCATAACTCTGTCACTGGTCACTGGTCATCCTTCTTTGGAGCACCTTCTGGTGGGTACTACCCTACACATCAATGAGGCTTGTGCACCCAGAACTTTGTTACTGGTCACTGGTCGCCCTTCTTTGGAGCACCTTCTGGTGGGTACTACCCCACACATCAATGAGGCTTGGGGACCCAGAACCTTGTTACTGGTCGCTGGTCATCCTTCTTTGGAGCACCTTTTGATAGGTACTACCCCACATATCAATGAGGCATTAGCACCCTGAACCTTGTCGTTGGTCCCTGGTCGTCCTGCTTTGGAGCACCTCTTGGTGGGTACTACCCCACTCATCAGTGAGGCTTGTGCACCCAGAACTTTGTTACTGGTCACCCTTCTTTGGAGCACCTTTTGGTGGGTACTACCCAACTTATCAGTGAAGTTTGGGCACCCTGAACCTTGTCGCTGGTCCATGGTCATCCTTCTTTGGAGCATCTTCTGGTGGGTACTCCCCTACACATCATAACTGGTAACTGGTTGTCCTTCTTTGGAGCACCTTCCGGTGGGTACTACCCCACACATCAATGAGGCTTGGGCACCCTGAACCCTGTTACTGGTCGCTGGTCGTCCTTCTTTGGAGCACCTTCTGGTGGGTACTACCCCACATATCAATGAGGCTTGGGCACCCAGAACCATGTTACTGGTCATTGGTCATCTTTCTTTGGAGAACTTTTTGATGGGTACTACCCCACACATCAGTGAGGCTTGGGCACCCAGAACCTTGTCACTGGTCACTGGTCGCCCCTTTTTTGGAGCACCTCCCGGTGGACTACCCCCATACATTTAATGAGGCTTGGGCACCCAGAACCTTGTTACTGGTCGCTGGTCATCCTTCTTTGGAGAACCTTCTGGTTGGTACTACCCCATACATCAATGAGGCATATGCAACCAGAACCTAGACACTGGTCACTGGTCGTCCTTCTTTGGAGCACCTTCTGGTGGGTACTACCCCACATATCAATGAGTCTTGGGCACCCAGAACCATGTTACTGGTCGCTGGTTGTCCTTCTTTGGAGAACTTTTTGGTAGGTACTGCCAAACTCATCAGTGAAACTTGGGCACCCTGAACCCTGTTTCTGGTCGCTGGTCTTCCTTCTTTGGAGCACCTTCTGGTGGGTACTACCCTACACATCAATGAGGCTTGGGCACCCAGAACCTTGTTACTGGTCGCTGGTCTTCCTTCTTTGGAGCACCTTCTGGTGGGTACTACCCCATATATCAATGAGTCTTGGGCACCCAGAACCTTGTCAATGGTCACTGGTCGTCCTTCTTTGAAGCATCTTTTGGCAGGTACTACCCCACTCATCAGTGAGGCTTGGTTACCCAGAACCTTGTCACTGGTCGCTGGTCATCCTTCTTTGAAGTACTTTTTGATAGGTACTACCCAACACATCAATGAGGCTTGGGCACCCAGAACCTTGTCGCTGGTCGTCCTTCTTTAGAGCACTTTTGGTATGTACTAACAACTACACACCAGGATCACTCCACAAGACCTGCTATTTTGGGGATTCCCTGACCCAGTCGTCTACACATCACAAATAGGCCCTCAGATCCTAAAATTTGCTTATTTTTTCCTGCTTCCAACATCAGTTTCCAGATGTGACTGTTCACTTGCTTTGTAATATATCCCCTGAAAGACGCCAACGTCACAAAATAATCGGTGGGATTCCCTCCGTCTTAATGTTATAGCTATAACCATGATACTTGGTAAAGGCATCCAAATATTTGTGCACCCTGTGAATGAATCAAGTGCGGCATGAATTACCCAGCATGCACTGAGCCAGTAAATAACCTGATGGAAAAACACCTCTTGCAGACGAGCTGGTAACGCTACCCCTGGAGTGCCCTGGCGAGGTCACCGTGGATGACCAGAATAATTTCCCAGCTCTCCGTCTGATTTCTTCCTGTTTTGAAATCTCTGACTAATAGGGAAGGCGTCTGGTCCTGGGCTCTTGGCCAATCACCACCGGAGGGAGGGGGACGGGGACGCTTTAAATTCCAGACGTGGAATGGAGAGAGATGCAGAGCTGAGCTTCCGACCCGCTGACGACTCTGAGATCCAGGTAAGCAGCCGCTCTCCGCACCCGCTGTACCCCGCCGAGCTGCCCGCCGCCTACCACCCTCGAGGGCACGGCCTTAACCCCTGCTGCCACGGAGAACTGATTAACCCTATATCTGCAAAAGCAATTGGATCTCTCCTATCTTTCACAACATGCAACTCGGGTGGCAAAATCTCACTAAACCTATCTACATAGTCAATTTACCCATTATGAGCCAGCACCCTGCACTGCCACTTAACCCATCATCTGCTGGTGCCAGGACCCTAAGCTTAGCCCATGCACCACCTCAAAACCTAAACTATTGCCGCCAATGCTCTACCAAGGCTCTCATTGACTCTTAATGTTTTGACCTGATGTGATATAGCCCATCGCACAGCAGCTTCTTGACCCATTACCTAAAACCTGACTCATCATCTACCACCTCAATGACCCATCACCTGTTACCTCTTTGATCCATTACCTACCACCTCCTAGACCTATCACCTGGCACATCCCTGACTCATCATCTCCCACCTCAATTACCCATCACCTACCACCTCCTTGACCTATCACCTACCACCTCCTTTACCCATAATCTACCACCTCCTTGACCCATCATCTACCACCTCCTCGACCCATAATCTGCCACCTCTTTGACCCATCACCTACCACCTCTTTGTCCCATCACCTACCACCTTCTTGACCCATCACCTACCACCTCCTTGACTCATCACCAACCACCTTCTTGACCCATCACCTACCACCTCTTTGACCCATCACCTGGCACATCCCTAACCTATCACCTACCACCTCCTTGACCCATCAGCTATCACCTCTTTAATCCATTACTTGCCACCTTCTTGACCCATCATCTACCACCTCCTTGACCCATTACCTGCCACATCACCTGTCAACATTCTGACCCATCACCCACCACCTCCTTGACCCATCACCCACCACCTCCTTGACCCATCATCTACCACTTCCTTGACCTATCATCTACCACTTCCTTGACCTATCATCTACCACCTCCTTGACCCATCATCTACCACTTCCTTGACCTATCATCTACCACTTCCTTGACCCATCACCTGCCATCTGCCTGACCATCACCTACCACATCCATGACCCATTACCTGTCACTTTCACGACCCATCACCTGTCAACATTCTGACCCATCATCTGCCACCTCCTTGACCCATCACCTGCCACCTCCTAGACCCACATCATCCACTGCGGGCCTGCACAACTACCTAACCCAACACACAAAGTACACAAAACTACTTGACCCATCATCTACTCGCCCTCTGCTTTAACACTCAGTCTTCAAATCCCCATGGTAGAGTGAGAACTCTTCATCCCCTCTTCTGCCAGTAATCCGCACAACAAAAAACTTCAAAGCCTCCCGCAACTTAACCCCTTTTTCTTTCCCAGCAAACCCCAAAAAAACAAAACCTTAAAAGCCCACCGTGCCGAGGCCTCCACCCATTTCCTGCCTTAACCGCACAGACTATCACTTCACTTCTTGCCGGGGAAGATTTTGGGACCAGCACATTTTTTCCCACTCCCCTTTTCCCGCCGGAGTCCCCTTGGGTGGGACACCCCCCAGCGCTGCGCGTCCTCTGCCAGGGTGACGCATCTATGCAACACAATGTATATTCCAAATAACCCCCATCTTTAAAACACACAGATTGGGCCGGGAAACCCCCGACGCACAAAGTCTCCCTGGTGGGGCTTCATTTTTTGGGGGGGCTTGAGCAAAGAAGCATGGTCCTGCAGCTGTGGCCCCCGGCACCCCCATCCCCCCTACCCGTGACTTTCCCTGGTTTGGTAAGATCCCCAAAAAAATATTTTTTCACAAAGGGGGCCCTTTTTAAGGGAAAAAAAATTTTTAGTGCAGGGGGAGGAGGGAAAAGGGGGACGCTCATTCACTCTTTCCTTTTTAGAATTTTGCGGGAAAAGGGGATACCACAGCCCCCGGGGCCATGGTGAAACCCCCAACCTGGGAAAAGTTTCAGAAGGGGGGTGCCACCATGCCCCCCCCCGCTACTATGCCCGCAATAAAAAAGGACCGTAGTAAAACACCATCAGCGGTTTTTAAACCGGCCCGATTTTTTTACCCTCCTCAAGGGGCAACCGCCTTTAATTTAAATTTTGAGTTACATCCTTTTTTACCTCCCCAAACTCCCCTTCACTACCCCTTGGGGCACACTGTTAAAAATACATTAAAATATCCTTTTCTGGGTCCTTAAGGGTTTCAAAACCTTATTTTTCCTCCAGACCGCAACTCACTATTCTGCTGGTGCAGTCACTGTAACATACATTACTTATCCCGTAAAAGATCCTGAGTTACAAACCTTATTACCTCCAGAGCTGCCCTCACTAATTCCCGGGTGCAATCCCCCTGTAAACATTACTTACCCTTAAAACCTGAAAACCCGAAAACCGAGCTACCCCGCCAAAAAAAAAATTCCGGTTTAAATTTTTTAAAACCTCCAGAGCCGCCTCACAAAATTTGCTGGTGCAGTCACTGGGGTTTTACATTAAAAATTTCTTTTTCCCGAAATGATCCTGAGTTTCATTTCCTTTGGAACCACCCAAAGCGCCCTTTCCATTTTTGTGCAAAAAACCCCTGATTTAAAACATTACTTAAAAGGGGAAAGTTCCCAAAATTAACACCTTTTAAAAATTATAATCCCAAAAGCGCCACACTATTCCCGCTGGGGCAGTCACTTTTTACATACATTACTTATCCTGTACTGATTCCCAAGGGTTTCCTCCTGTATTATCCTCCAAGCTGCCCACTATTCTGCGGGTGCAGTCACCGACAAAATTAAAATTATCCGTCGACCCTGGTTACATCCTGATTCCCCTCCGAGCGCACTCACTATTCTGCGGGTGCAGTACTGTACATACATTCTTACCCTGTACTGATCCAAATACATCCTGTATTACCTCCAGAGCTGCACTCACTATCTGCTGGTGCAGTCACTGTACAACTTACTTATCCTGTACTGACCCGAGTTAAAATCCTGTATTATCCCCAGACGCGCCACTTTTTCTGCTGGTGCACCCACTGTTAATACATTACTTACCCCTTATGATCCGGGGTTACACCCTGTATTATCCTCCAAGCGCGCTCAATTCTGCTGGTGATCACTGTACAAATCTTTCCTGTACTATCCTGAGTTAATCCTGTATTATCCCCAAGCTGCCTCCTATTCGCTGGTGCAGTCACGTACACATGTATTAATATCCTGTCTGATCCTGAGAAAACCCTTATTATCCTCCGAGCTGCGCTACATTCTGCGGGTGCATCCATTTGTACATACATTATTTACCCTTAGACCTGAGTTCACCTGTATTATCCGCCGGCTGCACCACTATTCTGCTGGGCAGTCATGTACATACTTTACTTATCCTGACTGATCCTAGTTACCCTGTATTATCCTCCAGACTGCGCTCACTATTCCGGTGCATCCCTGTACTACATTACTTACCCTTACTACCCTGATTACATCCTGTATTATCCCCCCAGAGCTGCGCTCATATTTGCGGGCTGGGACTTCCAGTTTTTTGTCTGTGAATAGATAAGAAGCAAGGAATCTGCAGAGAACATTCCCATACATTTTTCACGAGGCTCCTGTAAGGACACGGCTGCTCGGCGCCTCCAACCTCCTGTATTATTCACATCACTGAGGAGGGGGCACAGCCTACACTGGCAGTACCCGCTGCAGACACACAGGCCACAGTGAATGCTTGTATTGTGTGTCTATAGGGTGAGACCTGTATCTGAGGGCGGAACCCCCCCAGGGGGGTAATCTGGGGGGTTTGGGAAGGGTCGGTACCCCCAGTGACAAACTCCAGCATACCCCAGCAGCTTGTGGGACATGCTGGGAGTTGTAGTTCCAAAAGGGGAGGTGATTTTTTTCTTTTATGCCTGTCTGACCCAGCGATTATATCTCTGCAGTTTTCCGGGCAAAGTTTATGTCACATCAAGACTGCGCGGAGCAGAACCAATGGATGGAGTTCAAAGTTAAAGCCACCAAGGTAGGACCCTCTCCTGCTCTTGCCATGGGTGCCAGGCTGTGCCCTCCGGCGGCACCGGTATACACAGTCCTGCACTTGAACTATCTTCTCCTTTTTCCTTAGCGATGGACTGACCACATATTTCAGGCGCGGGTTCAGCAATGTGCATGCTGGGTAATTGCGCTCCTGCCCGCAGACCTCCCATCTCTCTGCCCAGTTAACCAGTGAGGGGCAGCACTACTCTGGTGCAGGACTAGCAAAAACATTGTAGTCAATGTACTGGGTACATTACATTACTTATCCTGTATTATCCTCCAGAGCTGCACTCACTATTCTGCTGGTGCAGTCACTGTGAAAAACATTACTTACCTGATGCATGGGGTCCCGGGGTGCTGCAGCTCTTATTTACTCGTCCCCTTTTCTAGATTTTCAAGGCTCCTGAAGATCTCGACGACATCCAGTTCGTGTACAGCTCCAACTTGGAGAGCATGTGCGGCTACCGGCACCCATCAACTAACAAGAGCGAGGAGTTCCTGGTGGCCGGTCAGTATACTGCCCCCTACTGTACATAGTACTATATCACCCTCCTATCAAAGCTTTCTCTCTATACACCTTCAATAGAAAACGCCAACACCTATCATCCTTCTATCTACACATCTTCTATAGAAGACTCCAACGCCTATCATCCTTCTATCTATAACCTATAGAAGACTCCAACACCTATCATCCATCTATAAAAGACTCCAACACCTATCATCCTTCTACCTATATACTTTCTACAGAAGACTCCAACACCCATCATCCTTCTATAGAAGACTCCAACACTATATACCTTCTATAGGGGACTCCAACACCTATCATCCTTCTATCTATATGCCTTCTATAGGAGAGTCCAACACCAATCATCCATCTATAGGAGACTCCAACACCAATCATCCATCTATAGGAGACTCCAACACCTATCATCCATCTATAGGAGACTCCAACACCTATCATCCTTCTATCTATATACCTTCTATAGGAGACTCCAACACCTATCATCCTTCTATAGAAGACTCCAACACCTATCATCCATCTATAAAAGACTCCAACACCTATCATCCTTCTACCTATATACTTTCTACAGAAGACTCCAACACCCATCATCCTTCTATAGAAGACTCCAACACCTATCATCCTTCTATCTATATACCTTCTATAGGAGACTCCAACACCTATCATCCTTCTATAGCAGACTCCAGCACCTATCATCCTCTACAGTAACCACCAATATCTATGACCCTCTACTAAAACCCAACATCTCTTTATGGCGCCAATCAACTCCCATAATGCCCCCACCCCCTCGATGGACGCCTCTAACCCTCAATACCCTGACTCTACCCCCCCAACCCCCCATCTCCCCATCACCTCCTACAGACCCCTAACCCTCTATACCCCTACCGCTGTGCACCAAGGCCTCCAGGACTCCCTATCATCCTCCTACAGTGACCCCCCAATCTCCCCCCTGATTACCCCCTCCCCTCGTGCAGCCTTCTGCCCCCTCCTCCTCCTCACTAATAGCCCTTGTCTTGCCTCCACACAGGGAACATCATGGATAAGAAGGTGCACATCAACAGCTGCAGCTTCGTGCTGCCATGGAACTCCCTGACCATGAGCCAGAAGAGGGGCTTCCTGCAGGTGTATGCCAAGCACTGCAAGTGCCAGGTGAGACCCCCCCCCCACCCCCCCGGCACTGCTAATCACTAAGGACGATCTAAACCACAGCGTATATGGATAACGGACTGCAGTGAGTGTTATGGCTTCAATGTGGATGAGTGTAGAGCATGCTGGGAAATGTAGTGCACCGCCAAGTATAACGCCTCTCCCTGTGGGTGATGACTCCAGTCTGCACTGTCTACTGGAGTCTGAGGGAGTCTCCGAAATCCACCTGGATATTGGCTGCTGTGTATGAGCACAAGCCCACCCCGAGGACACCGGGCAATACATTCACTTCTGCAGTGATAACGTCACACTGCTAATTGTCCCCGAGACGCATCTAAAAAGCGCATGTTCATACGGAGCGAAGACGCCATGGAGAAATGGCCGCACTTGTGCACGAATCTCCATTCTGTTCTATGGGAGTTCCCAGTACAGGGGAGCGCTGTGTTCTCCATTCTGTTCTATGGGAGTTCCCAGTACAGGGGAGCGCTGTGTTCTCTCCATTCTGTTCTATGGAAGTTCCCAGTACTGGGAGCGCTGTGTTCTCCATTCTGTTCTCTTGGAGTTCCCAGTACAGGGGGGCACTGTGTTCTTCATTCTGTTCTATGGTTCTTCCCAGTACAGGGGAGCGCTGTGTTCTCTCCATTCTGTTCTATGGGAGTTCCCAGTACAGGGGAGCGCTGTGTTCTCTCCATTCTGTTCAATGGGAGTTCCCAGTACAGGGGAGCGCTGTGTTCTCTATTCTGTTCTATGGGAGTTCCCAGTACAGGGGAGCGCTGTGTTCTCTCCATTCTGTTCTATGGGAGTTCCCAGTACAGGGCAGCGCTGTGTTCTCTCCATTCTGTTCTATGGGAGTTCCCAGTACAGGGGAGTGCTGTGTTTTTCCCAATTTGTTCTATGGGAGTTCCCAGTACAGGGGGGGTGTGTTTTCATTCTTTTTCTGGGGGATTCCCGTACGGGGGAGCCTGTTTTCTCCTTTCTGTTTATGGGAGCCCCCAGTACGGGGGGAGCGCTTGTTTTTTCCTCCATTCTGTTCAAGGGGAGTTCCCAGTACGGGGAGCGCTGTGTTCTCTATTCTGTTTATGGGAGTTCCCGTAAGGGGAGCGCTGTTTTCCCTCCATTTGTTCAGGGGTTCCCAGTACGGGGCGCCTCTGTTTTCCCTCCATTCTTTCTATGGGAGTTCCCTTTTACGGGGGAGGCTGTGTTTCCCTTTGTCTATGGAGTTCCCCAGAAAGGGGGGAGGCTGTGTTCTTTTGTTCTTTTGGGGTTCCCAGTACAGGGGGCCTGTGTTCTCCCTTTGTTTTGGGAGTTCCCAGAAAGGGGGAGCGCGTGTTCTTCCATTCTGTTCTATGGAGTTCCAACAGGGGAGGCTGTGTTTTTCCCATTCGTTCTAGGGAGTTCCCGTACGGGGGGAACCCTGTGTTCTCCATTCTGCCCCTGGGAGCCCCCGTAGGGGCAGCGGTTTTTTCCCCCATTTTTTCTTAAGGGAGTTCCCAGTCAGGGACGCTGTTTTTCCCTTCTGTTTTTGGGGGAGTTCCCTACGGGGGGGGGAAGGCTGTGTTTTTTTATTTTTTTCTAGGGGAGTTCCAGTACGGGGGCCTGTTTCTCCATTCTTTTAATGGGGTTCCCAGTACGGGGAGCGCTGTTTCTCTATTTTTAGGGGATTTCCCAGTCGGGAGCGTGTGTTCTCATTTGTTTATGGATTTCCCTGTACAGGGGGGCGGGTGTTCTCCTTTCTGTTATAAGTTCCCCGTACAGAAGCGTGTGTTTTTCATTCTGTTTTATGGATTCCCAGTCGGGAGGTGTGTTCTCCATTTGTTCTTGGATTTCCCTACAGAACGCTGTGTTTCCCCTTTCTGTTCTATGGGAGTTCCCAGTCAGGGGAGCGCTGTGTTCCTCCATTTTTCTATGGGAGTTCCCAGTACAGGGGACCCCCTGTGTTTCTTTTAGGGGATTTTCCCGTAAGGGGAGGCTGTGTTCCCCTTTCTGTTCTAGGGGGTTCCCAGTACGGGGGCGTGTGTTCTCTCCATTCTGTTCTAGGGAGTTCCCAGAAAAGGGGGGGGCGTGGTTATCCATTTGTTATGGGAGTTCCCGTACAGGGGGGGTGTGTTTTCTCCATTCTGCCCTAGGGAGTTTCCAGAAGGGGAGCGTGTTTTCTCCATTCTGTTTAATGGTTTTCCCAGTACAGGGAGCGCTGTGTTCCCCAATTCTTTTATGGGAGTTCCCCAGTACGGGGGGAGCCTGTGTTCCCCATTCGTTCAGGGGTTCCCGTACAGGGGAGCGCTGTGTTCTCTCCATCTTTTTCTATGGGATTCCCCAGTACGGGGGAGGCTGTGTTCTCCTTTTTTTGGAGTTTTTTAAGGGGAGGCGTGTTCTTTTTCTAAATTAGTGGAGTTTTCCCAGTAAGGGGAAGGCGTTTTCTTCCCCATTTGTTTAGGGAGTTCCCAGACGGGGGTGGTGCTGTGTTTCTCCATTCTTTTCAGGGGAGTTCCCACAGGGGGGGCTGTGTGTTCTCCATTTGTTATAGGGTTTCGACGGGGAGGTTGTGTTCTTCCCCATTCTTTCTTGGGGTTCCCATACGGGGGGGCGCTGTTTTTCCCCATTTGTTCTAGGGGAGTTCCCAGACAGGGGACGGGGTTTTCTCTCCATTTTTTTGGGGATTTCCCCGTACAGGGAGGCGTGTTCTCTCCTTCGTTCTATGGGAGCCCCCAGTCGGGGGGCCCGCTGTGTTTCTTTTCTAGGGGGAGTTCCCAGTAAGGGGGCGCTGTGTTCTCAAACTGTTCAGGGGGTTTTTCCCCCGAAAGGGGGGGCCTGTGTTCTCCATTCTTTTTTGGAGTCCCAGTACAGGGGGGGGCTGGTTATCATTTTTTTAGGGGAGTTCCGTACGGGGAGGGTGTTCTCCTTTCTTTTTGGGATTTCGGGGGAAAGGGGTTTTGTTCTCCCATTCTTTCTATGGAGTTCCAGTCAGGGCGCTGGTTCCCCTTTTGTTTTTGGGGGTTTTCCCCAGAAGGGGGGCGTGTGTTCTCATTCTATGGGGTTCCCAGTCGGGGAGCGTTTTGGTTCTCCTTTTCTTTCTAGGGGTTCCCGTACAGGGGACGCTTGTTCTCTATTCAGGGGGTTTTCCGTCAGGGGGCCTGTGTTCTCTATTCTATCCTATGGGAGTTCCCAGTACAGGGGTGGGACTCGTACCTACCAGACTTTGATTTCAGAAATGAATGTGTTTCCTGGTAAGACAGCGGTGGGCTTGTGCTTATACCCAGCAGCCAATCTGAACAAGTGGAGCTGGAAGCGTACAGCACATCGATAGCAAATCCTATCAACCTGTGAGATGGGAGCACCCTTTAAAGGCGTTCTGTTTCATTCCAGGTTAAGCCGTGCTTTGCTGCACCTTGTAGTTCCACCGATTCCCAGTGTCTGTGGACCGACCCACTGATGGGGAAGAAGTCTCCGTACTCCACTCATCAGGCCGACAACTACGCCTGTGTGATCAAAAGCCCAGGCATGTGCATCTGGAGCAACCTGAAGTATCGTCTCTACACCACCGCCACCCCACCGCCCCCACCGCCACCACCACCGCCCCGCCTCCACCGGCCCCCCCACACCACCCCCTCATCAGTTTCCCCAAACCCAATAAGAAAAAACCCCTGTCCCGGGGATCCATCCCGACCCTTACCAAAACCCGGCAGGGCACGGAAAAAATCTGCAGTCCGCACCGCGCCGAGGGGGCGCCGCCGAGAGGAGAACCAACCACCTGTCCTCTGCTACTAGAGAGCTTCAGGCTCCAGCTCATTTTGTACGCACCCAGTGCTAACGTCACCGAATTCTCACCGCTTTGTACATGTATTGGACTCTGTTTAATAAATATTTTTAGGATTTTTTTGTATATAAATCTATATATTCAATCACATCTCCAAACTATAGAGGAACGCCATAGGGGGCAGTATTATAGCAGTTATATTCTTGTACATAGGGGGCAGTATTATAGTAGTTCTATTCTTGTACACAGGGCAGTAATATTTAATTCTTGACTAGGGCATATAAATTATATTCTGTAACAGGGGCAGCATATAGTATTATTCTTGTACATAGGAGCATATTATAGTACGTTATATTCTTGTACATGGGGGCAGTATTATAGTAGTTATATTCTTGTACATAGGGGCAGTATTATAGTAGTAACATTCTTGTACATAGGAGCAGTATTATAGTAGTTATATTCTTGTACATAGGAGCAGTGTTATAGTAGTTATATTCTTGTACATAGGGGCAGTATTATAGTAGTTATATTCTTGTACATAGAGGACAGTATTATAGTAGTTATATTCTTGTACATAGGGGGCAGTATTATAGTAGTTATATTCTTGTACATATGGAGCGGTATTATGGTAGTTATATTCTTGTACATAGGGGGGCATTATTATAGTAGTTATATTCTTGTACATAGGGGGGCAGTAGTATAGTAGTTATATTCTTGTACATAGGGGCAGTATTATAGTAGTTATATTCTTGTACATAGGGGGCAGTATTATAGTAGTTATATTCTTGTACATAGGGGGCAGCATTATAGTAGTTATATTCTTGTACATAGGGGGCAGTATTATAGTAGTTATATTTTTGTATATAGGGGCAGTATTATAGTAGTTATATTCTTGTACATAGGGAGCGGTATTATAGTAGTTATATTCTTGTACATAGGGAGCGGTATTATAGTAGTTATATTCTTGTACATAGGGAGCGGTATTATAGTAGTTATATTCTTGTACATAGGGGCAGTATTATAGTAGTTATATTCTTGTACATAGGGGGCAGTATTATAGTAGTTATATTCTTGTACATAGGGGCAGTATTATAGTAGTTATATTCTTGTACGTAGGGGGCAGTATTATACTATATTCTTGTACATAGGAGGCAGTATTGTAGTAGTTATATTCTTGTACATAGTAGCAGTATTATAGTATATTCTTGTACATATGAGGCAGTATTATAGTAGTTATATTCTTGTACATAGAGGGTAGTATTATAGTAGTTATATTCTTGTACATAGGGGGCAGTATTATAGTAGTTATATTCTTGTACATAGGGGGCAGTATTATAGTAGTTATATAATTAAGCTGCAATACTAGACACAGACAAGAGTGGGGGCTGTTTCCATGAGAAGACAACAAACCTAGTTTTTTAACCCCATAAACCCCTCCAATGATGTGACCAGGCTTGATTAGTAACACAGACCTCCATGTGACACTGAAAGTGAACGAAGTGAAAATAAATGTGCGGCTACACGTGACGTTCTATACATAAGACATCTGTTTTAGATCAGTGGATTCAGGAGAGCAGATTTCAAAACTTATTCCGTGACACATAACCTGTTTCCGGACAGGAGGGGGATATAACCTGGAGGGTGTGGTATGAGCAGTGCTGCTGTATGGGGGTCACCACAGGACATAGGAGTCCAAACAAGGTGTCATTCATGACATTAGGAAATGACTCCTGGAGGTGAAGCTCTGCGGTGGGATATCAAAGCTCTCTGACTCACCATCTCTTTGTGGTTGGGGTAGTACGTTTGTTCGATCAGAGGGAATTCCTCGGGCCCCAACTTCCTCTGCAGACGAACCAGCTGAGAAAACTGAAAGACAAATGGGGGGGTTAGAGGGTTCTGGCCCAAAACTGCAGGACAAGGGTTAAGAAAATGCTTAGCGAGCTAAAAGAGATCATTCCCCGGGACGTCGCGGATTATCATATGATCCTAGGAGAAAGCTGCAGCACTGCCCAGACATATGTTCTCTATTACACGTCTATATCCGGCAGCGGCGGTAATGATAACTACTGCGGTAACAGGCAGAGGCCACCGCCTATCGAAAACAGCACATTGCTAACAGTATAAAATACTGCAGCTTTCATACTGACCACCAGATGGCAGCAAAACTGACTACTGTATACTAACAGCCTGCTGTGAAGCTGAGCACTATCGGCGACATGTATGACTTTTGGCATTTAGACGCCAATTGTTGTGCGCATTATAATAGTGTAGGATGCGCCTGATTTAGTAACCTGTTCTACAGCGGAGGATAAATCAGGCGCATTCTAGCAGTAAGACAACACTTCTGGCTCAGGTAAACCACTTTGAAAGTGCTCTACCTGTTCCAGCAGTGATGCGCCTGATGGCGGGCTGAAAAAACGCCAGACTTCTGGCGCAGTCCCGTTCATACATGTCGTCCTTTATTTTTTTCTCCTATCCTTTTGGCCATTTTCGGACCGAAGTGCTTGGAGCCCAACAGTGGAGATGATTCTTGGATCCACCAGTGGAGATGATTCTTGGGGCCAGCAGTGGAGAGGATTCTTGGGGCCACCAGTGGAGTTGATTCTTGGGACCACCAGTGGAGTTTATTCTTGGGGCCCGCAGTGGAGATGATTCTTGGGGGCCACAGTGGAGATGAATTCTTGGGGCCACCAGTGGAGTGATTCTTGGGGCCACAGTGGAGTTGATTCTAGGGGCCACCAGTGGAGATGATTCTTGGGGCCACCAGTGGAGATTATTCGTGGAGTGATTCTTTCCACCAGTGGAGATGATTCTTGGGCCACCAGTGGAGTAGTTTCTTGGGGACCCCCAGTGGAGTCGATTCTTGGGGCCACCAGTGGAGTCGATTGATTCTGGGGGGGCCCTACCAAAAATGGAGTCACGGGTATTCTTGCGGCCACCAGTGGAGTGATTCTTGGGGCCCACCAGTAAAGTGATTTTACGAGTCATCTTGCCACAAGTGGAGTCATTCTGGGGGGAGTAGTCCTACAACCAGTGGGTTAGATTTTGGGTGCACCAGTGGAGTGATTCTTGGGGCCACCAGTGGAGCTGATTTCTTGGGGCCACCAGTGGGGAGGGCTCGTGATTGTTCTTGGGGCCCACCCACCAGTGGAGTTTTCTTGGGGCCCAACACCAGTGGAGTCCATTCTTGGGGCCCACCCGTGGAGTAGATTCTTGGGGCCACCAGTGGAGGTGATTCTATGGGGGGCCACCAGTGGAGCTGATTCTTGGGGTCCAACAGTGGAGCCATTTCTTGGGGCCCCCCAGTGGAGTGATTCTTGGGGCCCACCAATGGAGTAGATTCTTGTGGCCACCAGTGGAGGTGATTCTTGGGCCCACCAGTGGAGTTCTTCCATTCAGTGGGGCCCACCAGTGGAGTTGATTCTTGGGCCCACCAGTGGAGATGATTCTTGGGGCCACAGTGGAGTGATTCTTGGGGCCCACCAGTGGAGTCCATTCTTGGGGCCCACCAGTGGAGCTCATTCTTGGGGCCACCAGTGGAGTAGATTCTTGGGGCCCTCGAGAGGTGCTGATTCTTGGGGCCCACCAGTGGAGTCCATTCTTGGGGCCCACCAGTGGAGTCCATTCTTGGGGCCCACCAGTGGAGTAGATTCTTGGGGCCCAGCAGTGGAGTCGATTCTTGGGGCCCACCAGTGGAGTCGATTCTTGGGGCCCACCAGTGGAGCTGATTCTTGGGGCCCACCAGTGTAGCCTATTCTTGGGGCCACCAGTGGAGTCCTTTCTTGGGGGCACACAGTGGAGTCGATTCTTGGGGCCCACCACTGGAGTCCATTCTTGGGGCCCACCAGTGGAGTCGATTCTTGGGGTCCACCAGTGGAGTCGATTCTTGGGGTCCACCAGTGGAGTCCATTCTTGGGGCCCACCAGTGGAGCTGATTCTTGGGGCCACCAGTGGAGCTGATTCTTGGGGCCACCAGTGGAGCTGATTCTTGGGGCACACCAGTGGAGGTGATTTTCGGGAGCCATCAATGGAGTTGATTCTGGGGGGGCTATCCTACATCTACTGTACAAGATGCTTGGGGTCCGCAGGGGAGTTGATTCTTGCGGCCACCAGTGGAGTTGATTCTTGGGGGTCGCCAGTGGAGTTGATTCTTGGGGCCACCAGTTGATTTGATTCTTGGGGCCTCCAGTGGAGTTGGTTCTTGGGGCGACCAGTGGAGTTGGTTCTTGGGGCCACCAGTGGAGCTGATTCTTGGGGCCCACCAGTGGAGCTGATTCTTGGGGCCAACCAGTGGAGTTGATAATTGGGGCCACCAGTGGAGATGATTCTTGGGGCCACCAGTGGAGCTGATTCTTGAGGCCCACCAGTGGAGTTGATTCTTGGGGCCACCAGTGGAGGTGATTCTTGGGGCCACCAGTGGAGTTGGTTCTTGGGGCCACCAGTGGAGTTGGTTCTTGGGCCACCAGTGGAGTTGGTTCTTGGGACCCACCAGTAGAGTTGGTTTTGGGGCCACCAGTGGAGGTGATTCTGGGGCCCACCAGTGGAGCTGATCCTTTGGGCCACCAGTGGAGCTGATTCTTGGGGTCCAACAGAGGAGCGGAATCTTGGGGCCACAAGTGGAGTTAATTCTTGGAGGTCACCAATGGAGTTGATTCTTGGGGCCACCAATGCAGGTGATTCTTGGGGCCCACCAGTGGAGGTGATTCTTGGGGCCATCAGTGGAGCTGATTCTTGGGGCCACCATTGGAGTTGATTCTTGGGGCCCACCAGTGGAGATGATTCTTGGGGCCACCAGTGGAGGTGATTCTTGGGGCCACCATTGGAGGTGATTCTTGGGGCCACCAATGGAGGTGATTCTTGGGGCCAAAAGTGGAATTCATCTTTGGGGCCCATCTGTGGAGTTAATTCTTGGGCCCCATCCTACACCTACTGTACAAGACTGTCCATACTTCCCATTCTGCCACTTTTTACCCTACCTTCCATTCTGGACCATTCTGCTCTCGGCTATTTAAAGGCCTAGAACTTTATTAAAAGATGGAGACCTTTATTCAGGTTACTATACTCATACTCACCACCCATGGTTTATCACAGAAGTTATACACCGAGTGCAAGGAGTTTAGGCTGGGGACCCCCGCGTACTGCAGGCCGATCACTAAACTGCGGAAATCTCCATTGCGGGCCATGCTGAAGGCGTGCTGGCGGATCAGCACAAAATCCGGCTTCAGAGACCTAGAGGAGCCAAGAAGGTTGAGCAGTTATTGAGCAGATACTTCCACATCTAAAGCCCTGAAGGGGTTAAAGGGGCTCCTCCATTCCGAAAACCCAATCTCATCCACCCTGTTCCTCTGTTTCCGGCTCTGGAGGACCCGTCCTGTCCTGCATTAGACAGGACAACCCAGCGGGGAGTCAGGGGGACCTTCTATGAAGGAGCCTTAGGGCAGAGGGAGGTTATGTACAGCTGTGATTGCACTGAGGAGAACATGTGCCGCCATGCCGCATCGCCCGGCGCCCAGCGACCTGCACTGCAGTCGAGGAACGCTGCGCCCTGTAGCCTGCAGCAGAGCGTCGCTAATGTCACACTAGATATATGCCCGGATGACGGACGCCGCCATTACCTGACCGGAGACGATTATTATACACAGGAAAGAATCCGTAATAGAATCAGTGCTGTTCCCAACCCATGCAGAGAATGGTTCACTATGCCCATGATACCTGCCCCCTCCACAATCACTATGCCCATGATACCTGCCCCCTCCACAATCACTATGCCCATGATACCTGCCCCCTCCACAATCACTATGCCCATGATACCTGCCCCCTCCACAATCACTATGCCCATGATACCGCCCCTCCACAATCACTATGCTCATGATACCTGCCCCCCTCCACAATCACTATGCCCATGATACCTGCCCCTCCACAATCACTATGCCCATGATACCTGCCCCCTCCACAATCACTATGCCCATGATACCTGCCCCCTCCACAATCACTATGCCCATGATACCTGCCCCCTCCACAATCACTATGCCCATGATACCTGCCCCCTCCACAATCACTATGCCCATGATACCCGCCCCATCCACAATCACTATGCCCATGATATCTGCCCCATCCACAATCACTATGCCCATGATACCTGCCCCCTCCACAATCACTATGCCCATGATACCTGCCCCCTCCACAATCACTATGCCCATGATACCCACCTCATCCACAATCACTATGCCCATGATATCTGCCCCCTCCACAATCACTATGCCCATGATACCTGCCCCCTCCACAATCACTATGCCCATGATACCTGCCCCCTCCACAATCACTATGCCCATGATACCTGCCCCCTCCACAATCACTATGCCCATGATACCTGCCCCCTCCACAATCACTATGCCCATGATATCTGCCCCATCCACAATCACTATGCCCATGATACCCGCCCCATCCACAATCACTATGCCCATGTTACCTGCCCCCTCCACAGTCACTATGCCCATGATACCTGCCCCCTCCACAGTCACTATGCCCATGATACCTGCCCCCTCCACAGTCACTATGCCCATGATACCTGCCCCCTCCACAGTCACTATGCCCATGATACCTGCCCCCTCCACAATCACTATGCCCATGATACCTGCCCCCTCCACAGTCACTATGCCCATGATACCACAAAGACTACGCACAGATCTACCGAACAATTTCCACGCTGACGAGGGTTGAAACGCTGCAGACAAACCCGTCAAATATCATTAAAGCACAAAAGCTTCTTATGATGCTTAGAAAATACCCGCCGCCGCCACACACTGCTAAATGAGCGGTTACCTCGCTGCAGTACCCCACACTCTCCACAGGGGGCGCTCTGCACAGGAACAAAAGCAGCAACATGAGCTGTTATTAGACTTCTCAATGGCAATTAGTGATGAGGGGCATGAATGCAGCTCCGGAGTCACATCCACTCTACCTCGTATACAGCGTGGCTGACCCACACCGGCCAGGGCACTGCTGATACCCATGGGACATAAGTGGCATAACGCCAAGCTACCACCACCCTGCTTATGGGGCACTGTTGATACCCACGGGACATAAGTGGCATAATACCAGGCAACCACCACCCTGCCCATGGGGCACTGCTTATACCCATGGACATAAGTGGCATGATTGCAGGCTAACACCACCTTGCCCAAGGGGCACTGCAGATACCCATGGGACATAAGTGGCATGATGGCAGGCTAACACCACCCCACCCATGCTGCACTGCTGATACCCACGGGACCTAAGTGGCATAATGCCAGGCTACCACCACCCCGCCCATAGGGCACTGTTGATACCCACGGGACCTAAGTGGCATAATGCCAGGCTACCACCACCCCGCCCATAGGGCACTGTTGATACCCATGGGACCTAAGGGGCATAATTCCAGGCTACCACCACCTTGCGTATGGGGCACTGCTGATACCCATGGGACATAAGTGACATAATACCAGGCTACCACCACCCTGCTTATGGGGCACTGCTGATACCCACGGGACATAAGTGGCATAATACCAGGCAACCACCACCCTGCTTATGGGGCACTGCTGATACCCATGGGACATAAGTGGCATAATGCCAGGCAACCACCACCCTGCCCATGGGGCACTGCTGTCCTGCTAAGGTGAGCTACCACCCATGGGGATGCGATAAGGGAATAGTGGGCATGATGGCAGGCTAAAGCACCCAACACCCTGCCCATGGGGCACTGCTGATACCCATGGGACATAAGTGGCATGATGGCAGGCTAACACCACCCCGCCCATAGGGCACTGCTGATACCCATGGGACATAAGTGGCATAATGCCAGGCAACCACCACCCAGCCCATAGGGCACTGCTGATACCCACAGGACATAAGTGGCATAAAGCCAGGCTACCACCACCCAGCACATGGGGCACTGCGGCATATATTCAAGCACTTAAAGGGGCCTGACCTCCAAACCCATATGCAATGACTGATAGCAACCACATAGGGCAGTCATCAATCATCAGCCCAGATCAATCCCAAGCCCTCTCCTGCTGCGCTTCCCGTGTGTCAGTCTTTACTGCTATCCCAGCATTTTATTCATGACCCAATGCAAGGAAGCTCGGACTTGTGAGGCCTCCTGGAAATGATCTTCCAAGTGTAGCCATTGCCTGTAAGTTATAAACCAGTGTTAGTACTGTCAGACTGGACAGCATCTGCCCCATGATCAAGGCCAGGGGTATCAGGCTCATTATCCCCGAGGGCCACATCAGCATTATATCTGCCGTCAAGGTGTACAAAGAGAAAAGCTTACCGCCATTCAGGAATGTATCACAGCCCCCTGGTGAATCTACAAATTGGTGACTCCCAGGGCTCCTGCAAAGGTCGGATGACCCAATGGATGTGTTTGTGCAGCATCCAAAGAAGACAAAGTGATGAATAAAATTTCGATAAAGTCCTTTTAAAAAAAGAGAACCGCGTGGGCATAGTCCCTCTTAATCTTTTTTCACTGACGCGTTTCAAGCCTCCTTGGGCTCTTACTCATAGCGAGGAAAGAATCACTAAACACTCTTTAAAAACAAGGAGACTTTCAAATTAAAACTCGGAGGGGATAGGCATGGAGCGCACATCCCCACACTCAGGGGCGTTGCTAGGGTCTTAAAACATTCGGGGCACGGGCCCTTTGTTAGCGGCGAGTGTAAGGAACAGCCGCTGTCAGCTATGCAGAGTGGGCTCAGCGTGTGAGCCCGCTTTATACATCCTTCATGCCATTTAGATGTTCAGGGACATCCATATGCATGAAGGGGATAATTAAACCCCGCCGCTAGCTTCCAGCAGCAGAGACTCTGCTCTTGACTCCCTTGCTGATGGTATCCGACCACATACCCCCTCCTCCCAGCCCACGGCCTACAGCATTGTCCCACTCCAAACTCCTGCTGGATTCAAAATATAGGTTGCACCCTCATTTTCTTCCCAAATTTGGGGGCACAAAAGTGCCTCTTATAGTCTGAACAATACGGTATATGTGGTGATGTAGTTTAACTCCTAAATGACACAGCTGTTTTCCATTTTTTTTCTTTTTTCATCTATAACTCTTTTTTCCCATTTATGTTGATAGAGCCGTGTAAAGGCTTATTTTGTGCAGGATGAGCAGACATTTTTACTGGTACCATTTTGGGCAATATATGTTTTTTGATCACCTTGTATTCCAAATTTTATGAGGCAAAGTGTATAAAAATCCTGGTAGTGTTTTTTAATTTTTTTTTACAGCACTTACTGTGGGGCATAAACACGATTACAGCAATACCCAATTCATACCATTCTAAGAGCCATAACTTTTTTTCATTGGTACTGTTCTGAGGCTCATGGGACTTTTTGATTGCTTTTTATTTAATTTCTTGTTCAGTGGGATGACAAAAATGTTTTTTTTTTTAAAACAAAAAATTTGTAGCAGTGTTCATGGAGGGGGTAAAATATCAGTTTTATAGCACTGGGTTGATACGCACACGGTGATGCCAAATATGTGTACTTTTTTTTTTTACAATTTTTCATTCACAAGCATTTGTAATGGGGAAAAGGTTATATGTGTGTTTTTTTTATTTGTTTTTTTTTACACTTATTATTTGCTTGACCACTTTAATACATCAGACTTATCTCACTGCAGATGGCCCCTACCCAGCTGTTACACACAGGAACAGTATATACACAAATGTAACACACAGGTAAATACTGGACATGTGTATATACTGTTCCTGTGTGTATATTACAGTATATATATATTTATATACACACTACACCAATATATATATATATATATATATATATATATATATATACACACACACATGTACTTCACACAGGGACAGTATATATATGTATAAAACTTATCTGGGTGTTACATTTGAGTATTACTGTCCCTGTGTGAAGTACATGTGTGTTTATATATATATATAATTATATATATATATAATATATATATATATAGATAGTGGTGTAGTGTGTTATATATATATATATACTGTAATACACACACAGGAACAGTATATACACATATACTGTCCCTGTGTGTATATTTACAGTATATATATTTATATACACACTAACCACTATATTACTATATATATATATATATATATATATATAATATATATATAACATACATACACACATACACACACGTGTACTTCACACAGGGACAGTATATACTCAAATATAACACCCAGATCAGTATTATACATGTATATCCTGGACATGTGTGTGGTGTTGTGTATTATATATATATTATATATATATATATGTTATATATATATATATATTATAGTGGTGTTAATATAAATATATAGTATACTGTATATTACAGGAACAGTATATACACATGTCCAGTATTTACCTGTGTGTTACATTTGTGTATATACTGTCCCTATGTGTATGTATATACTAATATACTGTACCTCTGTGACACAGGTCCAGTATATGAGCATAGACATGTGAGGTGGGGGGCATAGCCCTCCATCCTGCCTCAGGACATACCTTATGCAGGGTCACTGGGGTCTTAGAAGCTCCTGGGCTGTTTAGGCAGCTCTGGAAGACTTGAGGAAACCAGAAACTCGTTCTGGTTTCCATAGTGATGGGGCCGACGATCTGCTGCAGAAGCAGGCAGGGAACCTTGCTGTCGGTGCTGTAGCTCCGGGGGAGGGCTGAGCAGGGAGCACATAAGAGGAGGGGGGGCTGCTCTCACTGCTCTCTGAGAGTGCTGAGGCTCTGGTGGTGGGTGGAGCTTCTCACTGCAGCGAGCAGAGAGAGTTAGGAGACTATTCATTCGGGGCAGAAGGCTTTACATCCGGGGCTTCTGCCCCGAATGATGCTGCCTAGCGACGCCCCTGCCCACACTATATGTTGATCTAATGCTTCTCAGCAAAACTTTACAAAAATGAACAGGAGGTTCTTAGTCTACTTTTTGATCAAAATGTATTTGCCCACTTGCCACTTCACAGCGACCTCTATAAAGTGGGTCCCTACCCTAAATGGGGGCAGCACTGCACGGCGGGCACCGCCGCAGCAAAAGCCACACAGAGGAGGGACACAGCCCAGTGGCCCAACAGCCCCAATGCAGCCAGACCAAGCCCACTGGCTCTGGGCTGCACCCCTCCCACCAGCACAGCATCACAGCAGCAATGGCCGCCGTACAGCACCGCCACCAAAAAAAGGAAAGGTTGACGCAGCTTACCTCTCCTGGGCTCCCTGGGCTGTTGGACCACTGGGCTGTGCCCCTTGCTTGTGTGGCCGCCATGCAGTGCTACATCCATTAGTGTAGGGACCCACTTAAAAGAGGTCGCCACGAAGTGGCAAGTGGGCCTATACCGTTTGATCAAAAATTGGACTAAGAACCCCCTGTTCATTATTATAATTTTTGCTGAGAAGCATTAGATCAATGTATATTTTGAGGATGTGCAGTCCAAAAATTTCTCTCCCTTCGCAGAATTTCAAATTAAGGTCATGTCGAACCCTACACGCCGATCCACTCTCTGCCGCTGCCCCCGTTTTTAGTGATTCTTTCCTCATTACGAGTAAAAGCCCAAGTAGGCTTGAAACGCGTCAAGAAAAAAAAATCAGAGAGACTATGCTCACGTAGTTTTTTTAAAAGGAGTTTGATAAATGAAATCACAATTCAATAACGTCATTTTTTTTAAAAACAAAAAAAAAAAAGAACTGTGGCCACAGTCTTTTTAATTCCTTCTGACTCGTTTCAAGCCTACCTGGGTTCTTACTCGTAGTGGGGAAAGAATCACTAAACACAGTTTAAAAACAAGCGTCTAAAGCAGGGCTGTGGAGTCGGCAAGCCAAAGCCCCGACTCCGACTCCTCAATTTCCCAAACCCCTGACTCTGACTCCCTCATACACGGCGCATGTTTAAGTGATAACTTTACTGTAGTAAAGTGGTAACATCAGGCTGTTTATCGCCTTATGATACAATAATCAAGCTATTTAGGTAGAACAGACGCTGACAAGCTAAAGGGTAACAATGTTTAATCTTTTGAACACTTGTGGGTAGAGATGAAGAAAAAGCTGTATTTGTATCCAAGTCCAGTCTGCACCAACATTGGGAATGTGTAGAAGAGACCTGGGATCAGATTTTGGTCAAGATATGCTTGAATCTGATCCAGAGCCCAGAAGGATTCAGGCAGTATTGAAAACCAAAAGGAGGATTCCCAAATACTAACAAAATAATAAAAATTAACATTTTGATTTTTAGGAGCAAAACAGTAACAATGCAGTTACAGGAAAGAATCTGCAGAACTAAGCAGATGCTAAATACTTGCAAGTCACATTTATATGTAAGATGGGTCAGATGACTGTATATAAAATTACAGTAGCCTCATATACAAAACTGTAGTGGATGAGGAGATATGGAGCCTGAAATGAAAAAACTTTGAGATTCTTGGTTCACATATTTTTGATCAAAAAATGCTTAAGCTGCCCACGAACTTACAACGTGATTTCAGGTCGAACCAGGTGAACCAAGAATCTCAAAGTTTTTTCATGTATGATAAATAGCATAAATGGTTCTTTAGGGATTTCCACGTGATGTATTGCCCTTTTTGCAGTCGTGTGCCGCTGGTAGTGGTTGTGTGTGTGTGTATATATATATATATATATATATATATAATATATAATATATATATATATTTTATATATATATTATATATATATGTGTGCCGCAACCCTGCCTGTGGCACCCAGGTTCGCATAGTGTTTTTTCAGAAATGTTTTTTTTGTGCAGAACCATACATTGTATTTGGCGTATATTGCTATTAATCTATATGGGGAGGAAGGGGTGCCTCCCTTTTGGTTTTCTGCACCACGCCCACTCTCACAGGCTGTTATAAGAGTGCAGCTTGCAGGTTTGGTGTTTTTTTTATTTTCTTTCTCTCTGGATAATGGAGGTCAGGTGACCCAGTGAGAGGCCTGGTTTTTGGCTCTATTGAGAGGTAAAGATAGCGTAGGACTGCCCAACCTGAGATCACGTTGTAAGTTCGTGGGCAGCTTAAGCATTTTTTGATCAAAAATATGTGAACCAAGAATCTCAAAGTTTTTTCATGTATGATAAATAGCATAAATGCTTCTTTAGGGACTTCCATGTAATTTATTGCCCTTTATGGAGCCTGAAAGTCACAAGTTCAAAACATTGTTACCCTTTTGCTTTTCAGTGTAAAATATATTTATTGGACATGACTTTAGGACACAAAAAAATTGTAAATATGTAAAACACTGCAGGAACATTTGTGGAGTCTCTGAATTTGTTCTGAGAAATAGTATTGCCTCCATCAGATCCTGCATACATGACCTCACATCTGATCTCATTATTTCCAGGCTAGAGAACGACCTCTCTACACTAACTTGGGGTGGGGGCAAAGCGGTGACCACAGGGACAACATCTCTAACAATGTCAGGGCATAAAGGAATTGCCTCAGCCACAGTAAGTTTTGATGAATGGTTGAACTCTTCTACTTCTTTGAAAGCAGGTGAAAATTTTGCTGAAATCTGTTTGCCCTGGGAGCGGAATCTTTCCCCTGGGGCAGCGCTTTGCCTGCTCCATGTCATCAATTACACTCCTCATGTGATGAGGCTGAAGATGTGGGAGCAGTAGCACTGGCCGGACCCAATTCCTCTTGCTCTTTGCATCGAACTAACTGGACCAACTTATTATATATTTTGGGAGTCGGAGTCGGTCCCTTTTATGACTTAGGTCTTCAACCTATTACACTTGAGCACCCATTTCCTAATACCTCCTTCAGGTGTGCATGACTTATATCTATTACATAGGTCCCTTTTATGACGACTCCGACTCCACAGCCCTGGTCTAAAGGAATACTTCTGGAGGAGAATTTCAAATTTAGGTCATGTCTGCCGCTGCCCCCGTTTTTAGTGATTCTTTCCTCACTATGAGTAACAGCCCAAGTAGGCTTGAAACGCGTCAGGAAATCAGACAGAGACTATGCCCATCTAGTTCTCTTTTATTAAAAGGACTATATTGAAATCTGATTTTACTCATCCTTTTTCTTTTTTTGGATGCTGGACAAAGACAAACACAGCCATTGGAGGGTGGCTAGGAGGCCTGGGTAAGGCTGCCAGAGCTGTGCCACCGAATAGTGCAATGTGCAGGTATGTGCCAGAGTTCTGATTCCAAGATGGCGCCCCACCCCTGTCACCTCTGATGAGCACTGTTTGCATCCTCCGGGGCAACTAGAGAGCCGGTCCTTCTATATCTGGACCTCCTCCATCCCTGCTCTTGCAGGCCACATGACATGACGTGGTGGGTCGGATTTGGGACATGGTTCTCGAGTTTGAAACGTGGTCTGGACTGTATGTGCATATTATTTCAATGGAGTGCAGCCAACAAGGGGCGTTCAGACACTCCTACAATTACCCACTGCCTATGGAGAGCTTTAATAAAATAACAGCTAAATGGGGACAAAGTGGGAAAAAAATAGCAAAAAAAAACCTATACTTCCCTTCCGATCCCCCCTTCTGCCGCTCTAAAGTCTCCACAGATCTGTTCCTCTTCATTACCCAATTCTCGCCCCAACACACAGAAGAGGCTGGCGCGCTAGTCAGTCACTATGAAGCGCGAGTCTCCCCTGTGTGTTTAGCCGAAAAACCAGAAGTGAAGGGGAACACATCCCGGGAGACTTAAAGAGGTTTTGCCACGATGTAATGTTGACGTGGGATCCTCCAAAATGGGTATTTAATCACTTTTCTAAATATATGTGATTACAAAAAGTGAAGCCTGTGAGAGCTATAGCCTTAATCAGATGCCCTTAGTTTCCTGAAAGTTTACATTAGACACGACCAGGAGCTGATCTGGCCGAGCTTGCGTGTTTACACTTCTTATCTGATGACAGGGAACATGAAGGAGCTTGCAAGGGGCTGGGGAGAAAGTGCAGTGTATGTGTCTGCTGTATAGAAAAATCCACTGGTTGTAATGTAATTATTTGAGTAAACATTGCAGACGCTCCCTTCTTCCTCGCTCTCTGCTCACCTCCCTCCCTCTCACCCTTGCAGCCTGCATGCTTTGTTTATATTCTCTCCTGAGCAGATAAGGAGGTAAGGAACCACTTTATGGCAAAACCCCTTTAAAAGCGTTAGCAATGGGAGACCAGAAGGCAAGTATCATGGTTGTTTTTTTCTATTCTTCCCTACGCTGACCCCATTTTCTTGTTATTTTAAACTGGACAACCCCTTTTACCCCATAGGGTATGTTCACATGGCGTAAGTGCGGCGCGCATTTCGCCACATATTTGCGCTGTAATACAGCCGAGATGTGTGCCGCAATTACGGTAATCCATATCTCTAATATTTAACTTTTTATTACGCCTCGCCCCCCCCCCCCCCGCGTGTACATATCGGCCGTGAGTAATGCATGTCAATGGGGCTGGCGTGCTGCCAGCCCCCTGCGCCTCAGGATCAGTGCGAGCTCCCGAGACACACGATGTATTACGCCCGCACGGTGCGCGCTGCAATACATCATGTGAACATAGCCTTAGGGTATGTTCACACGGTGTATTGCGGCATGTACGCGTACTCCCGAGGCACGGGGGGTGGGGAGCTGGCAGCCCGCCGGCCCCATAGACATGCATTGTCAGCGGCGCGTAATGAGAGCTATGGATTACCGAAATTGCGGCGCTCATTTCGCCGCGTATAACACGCAATACACGGCGAAATGCGCGCCAAAATAAGCCGCGTGAACATGGCCTTAGATGCAGCACTGTGGCAGGGTCGGCTCTGCTACTTCGCATAATTGGTATTCCCTATCGTTCTGGCACAAGTCCCACACTATTCATGCCCTGCTGGGTTTGGGGGGTGGGGGTGCAGATGTTATCACAGGCCCCGGCTGGAAATTTCCATACTGATTACTAGTTATGGCACCTTGCTGGGCAGCGCTGCCCGGCTGGCATTCATCACGATGCCATCTTCAAACAGAACATGGCTCAGGGCGCCAGATAAAAGGACCCGCAGGAGCCCAGCACCTCGCAGGTTTGAAATTTCTTACATGTAAAGGAAGAGGTGCCCAATGCGGACAATCAGATGCCCGCTCTTATTACATGCCACTCTGAGTCCCAAAATTAGAAATTGATCCGCCCCCGTGTAAAAGGGCCCGGGGGGGGCTTTTGGTTTCCCCAGAAAAACCAGTTCGGAGCGCAGCTCATTCAGCACCTCACAGACGGTGCTACTGACAGAGATCAGAAGAGGTGACCATCACAAGAGGTGTTCCCATCTTATAAAGTGACTGGGCCTCCACCTGAGAATGAAGGGGCCACAGCAACGATTTAGTTGTCCCTGCTCATTTGAATGGGGTCCCTGCTCAGCGGCGCCCCACTGCGCTGAATTGGTGCTGTGGCCCCTTCACTTTTAGGATCAGGTGATCATAAAAAGATGGTCTATCCTCAATGGGCCTTATGTATGAAAACTGTCTAACAGTAAGACTGTTGCCCATAGCAACCCCCAAATTTAAGCAACCCAAACAGAACCCATAGCAACCAATCAGAGCTACACGACCAGAGCCCCAAAACAAAACCCGAGGCCAAAGCAACCAAACAAAGGGGTCAACGACCAATCAGAACTCCCAAACAACCAATCAAACTTAGCTTTATTTTCCCCGAGAATACATGAAAGAAAGCTGACTCTGATTTGGATTGGCCCATTTTTGGGGTCTGGTTTCCCAGAGCTCTGATTGGTGGCTATGGGCTTGAATTTGGGTGGGTTTGAATCTGGTTGCTATGGGCTTGATTGGTTGCTTGGGCCTTTTTTGGTTCAAATGGGCTCTGTTGGTTGCTATTGGGTTGATTGGGTTGCTATGGCTCTGGTTGGTTGTTGGGCTTGGTTGGGCTTTGATCTCTGATTGGTCGTATGGACTCTGATTTGGGGTTACGAGTTCTGATTTGGGTTTCTAGAATCTGGGTTTTTGGGTTGATTGGTTGCTATGATTGGTTGCTAGGGGCTTGATTGGTTTTAGTCTGGTTGCTTTGGTTCTTATTGGTTGTTTTTGGGCCCGATTTGGTTGTTGACTCTGGGTTTTTGGTTTTTCTTGGGCTTGGGTTGGTGCTATGGGCCCTGATTGGTCGTATGGGGTCTGATTGGGGGGCGTTTACGAGTTTGATTGGTTCATGGGCTCTGATTGATCCCTGTGCGCTCTGATTGGTGCTATGGGGAACAAGACAGTCTTAAAAACTGGGGCAGTTTTTATACAAAACCCATGGGTTTTCACTTTGTTTCCCTGTGGAAGCCTCTCAGGATCTGTCGGGTCCCTAAAAAGGTCCCAGTAGTGGGAGCACAAGCTCAGCGTGA